>CM026202.1:23212404-23507404 GCA_014839995.1 Xenentodon cancila
TTTCCTTTTTAGCACTCTGTTAATATATTACCCTTGTAGGAGTAAGTGTACGTCAGTAAGAGTAATGTCTGCATTTTGGTTTAGTTTTTGTTCAAATAAAAGGACACATGTATTTGGCATGAATCACTGTACAACTGAGCTTGTATTTTCTAAATATTAAGACCAGATAAGAACCATATGATTAGTTCATAAACATCCTGAAACATAGTTAAAACCTCCGAATTGAAAAAGCGTGTAGTTTCTTTTTCATTTGACTTTGAGGTGAGGAGTGAAATGAAGGATGACGCTTTGTTTCCAAATTTCTTTGACAATTGTGAGTACCGTCTGTCAGTTGATGCCTTGAATATCAATTCTGCGTAGATAGGTTATTCAACATTCAGGCTGAATAAAGCGGTGTCAGAGTGGAGTTAATTGAAGTCTATGGATGTGCGAGATGCCAATTAATAATCTTGTGGTTCATAATTTTACAATACACAATCCTCCTTCATCTCATTAGCCTCTATAGCCACTCTCTTTATCTTTTTCACCTTGCTTGCATAAGTAGAATATATACATTCTTTGTAGTGACAGCATTATCAGGCCGGGTCATCTTCCTTGCCTTTTTCTCGCAGTATAACAATAAGGAAGTGTGTTATTTTAAAGAACCTGTTCAAAGAGAGGAGAGATAATACAGAGATAATGTGATTAAACAGAAAGGGTTTTATATGATGCACATTAGCAGTTTTGTCCTCTTTCATGTCTCAGGAATGATTACCTTTAAGTATCCCTCCTGCTCTTTATTGCTGCTTATGAAAGCGTCTGAATGGCAGCCTAGCAACAGAGTGGACCTTTTTATTCTTCTCGCTGTATTTGAGATTATTCTTGAATGCTTTCCCAGCGGCATTCTTCGGTCAGCCATCTTGTCTTGGGGTTGAACTTTCTTTTTGTCCTGATAATTTTCTGTGTCTTTTGGTTGCATTAGGTGATATTAAAGTTTAAACTACCCTTTGAAACCCAGTACAAAGGTCTGATCCCACATTGTGCTAACTCTCCTCCTAATCCATCCCATGCCTGTCTGGGCTTTGTGTCAGGCTTATACACAAATGCTTTGCATCGCCACATATTTGATTGTCGGTCAGGAAAACGTGCTGGCTTCAACCTTACAGGGGTCTGTAACCTTTCAGAGGCATATGCAATGTTGGTTGATGTTTAATGGTATATTTTCATCTTTTTCATTTTCTACCTATATTCCCATTCTCCTTTTCTACCCCTTTTTAATGGCTCCTGGTATTGTCTTGGTCCTTGCTGACAACAAAGGGGATAAATGCAATGCCTACTGTAAGTCCCTGTGGTTAGGCCTTGGACATGACACGTGTCAGCCTATGATAAATTGGCTGCGTGTCTGTTCAATTTCAAATGCAAAGCTCTAGAGAGAGAGAGAGAGGGGAAGAGAGAAAGAGAGAAAAGAACATGATGGAGAATTGGGTGAAAGAGAGTGCGAGGGGGAGAGATGCCGGCATTTTCCTGGCGTGGGGAGTGAAGGATGCCTCCGATTCTGGATGTTAGTGTGTGGGGCACAGATAAGGCATTGCACAAGTTTAAGAGAGGGATGTCCATGTCCTGTGGTTTGCGAGGTGAAATCTTGGCAGTAGGACAGATGCTAGAAACTGATGGAACAGGGGGGTACAAGGAAAGAAGAATGAAAGATGAGAGAGCTCTTTATGCTGATGAATTACTTTTTGCTCATGTTTCCACAATCAGCAAAAACAAATTAGTGTCACCTCACTCTGCCTATTTTGCTTGTATGTTTGTCGGGCTAATTGTTTATTCTTTAATCTGTCCTTCACTTTTGTCTTTGGCGTGTTCCTATTAGGCATCTTAAGAGAACGGTGTGGGGCACAGGGCTGGAAGTGAAACAAAAAGGCAAAGAAAACGAGTATGCGGTGCTTCTAGGGGATGCCGAGCTAATAATCTTCCTGTGCTAATCAGTGCAGCTGGGTTGGAAAAGTTGGCCCTCTGACACCCGACAGCCGTGCGGTGTTGGGAAAGAGGCAAGGATGTGAGCCAAATCCAGCTTGCATCTCCCAAGCAGGGCTTCTTGGGGGTGGGGGAGTAGCAGCGTCTTTACCTCAGGATGCCTGCTTGATGCCTTCCTGGGTAAAGAGGAAAGGAGGCCGCTATTTCGTAACAATTGGCCTGTGAGGTGGCAATGCCAGTATTATGGTAATGACGGTTATAATCACAGGAAGAGTTAGTTCAGCCAAATCCTTTACAGAGAACTATCCTCACAAATATAGCATGGTCTTAATGGTGCCTCACTATGACGTGCTTCAAAATTAAAAAAAATAAATAAATAAATACAATTATTCTATCTCTCGCACACACAGACACAATGGCAATTGACTCTATACCCTGTGTGCTGTTTTGACCTTTAAATATTGTTTGTAGGAGTGTTGAAGCAGCATGCTACTAATGCACAAAATGTGATAAGACGTTTATCTGTCCTGGAATCCAATAGCTTGGAAGCAGAAGCAGGAGTGTGTCTGTCGGCATCCACGCCAAACTGACCCTGCTGTAAAGTCCCAAAATACCTGCATATGTTAAAGGCAAAGAGAAGGCGGTGAAGACAATAGAATAATAGAGGGAAAGGTTCAAGACCGCCACTGTGCTGAGCCAGGAAATGCTTTTTTTTTTTTCCTTCTGTGATCTATCCACAGATGAACTCTCTGACACCTCATCTGCTGTGCTGACGAGACGTCGTCGTGGCTTAATTGAAGTGGGTTTGTCTCATCCCTTTTCTCCCATGATCCTCTTCGCTATGGGTCAGTGAGAGGTGGGGGGAACCCCCTCGAGTACATGGCATTGGTCGAATTGCTATTTGCCTCCTACCGCCCCACTGAGAGGATGTTAGATTGAAGTTATTTTATGCTTGGCTTACCTCTCTCCTCCACTCTTCTGCATCAGGTCTTCTGCTCTCTTCTCCTTATCTTTTCTTTCTCTGCTCAACTGCTTCCTGATCTCACCTTCTTAAAACCTCTCATGCAGCAAGAAGGGAGGAAGGCATCCATTACAGTGTAAAACTGCTGCAATTTTTAGTGGAGTCTTATAGTTGAATAGGTATATTTTTGTCCTATTGGGACTAATTCTTGTCTGATAATGGCTATTGTCTTTAATTTATTAAATTCACTGAATGTGTTCTCTTAATGAACGACATAAGGGAATTACTATCTAGTACCTTGTTATATATATTGGTATAACATTTTTTGAATCCACATTGTTCTGGGAGTGATTTTTTTCTCAGTCTTTAATAAGTTGGCAGAGGTTCTGTTACTTTTAAACTTAAAAGAAAGTTGTTGTTTTTTTCTTTTTTCTGCTCTATACTTGAAAGTTTATCTGCATGTATGGGGGATCCTGGTTGTCTGCATGGCTCTGTAGATTTGTGTGCCTATGTGTGTTCTGGAGTCAAGCCTGTTTGTAGCTCTAAGTGTTGTGCGCATTAGGGGAATGAGGGTAATGATGTGAGAGGCAGTTTTGTGTTTTGTGCCAGGGCGACCCTGCGGCTCACACCCCATTCCCAGCCCAATGTGTTTCTGATTCTCTGGATCCCTCATCACCAGTCAGCTTCTTTTGACAGCAACCACATACAAATGAAGGTAGCCCACAAGCATGTGCTCATACTAACAGTTCTTGCACTGTGTCTATACTTGCATATACACTTGCACAGTCAACACAGAACATGCACGCCACATCTCGCACACTGTCATTTCAAAGTGCTTGCAGTTGCATAAAGATATGCATGTGCACACTTCATTTTTTTAAAAAAAAGCTAAATAGTGGAAACATCACTCCACCTAGCTACCCATCTCTTCTTTTTTCCCATCTCACATGTAAGCATAGAGCAATATTCAACCTCATTCCAGAGGTGAAATGATAAGGTCATTGCATAAGTAGAAGTCAAGCTTGATTCACCATTTTGAGATGCAAACATGTGGGTAGACTCACAATGGCCTATATAGATGTATCCCCCAACACCTGTCAGAAACATGCCTCTGCATATTGATTCCTCTGTTGTCATTGCGATTAAAAAGATGTCTGACATTCCCTGTATTTCCCCCATCTACCGCTGTGGGGGCCTGGCTGGGACACAAAGGCAAATATATGACAAAGCCCTCCTCAGCACTGCTTACCTTTCTGGTTCACCGCAGTAATTGGCCTAGGGTGAACATACCCACTCGACACTGGCAGTAATGTATTTGAGAAGATATTGAAAAAGCTGATGAGGGAGACACAAGATGTGTTGTAGAATACAAAAGTTAATAATGGTGGGGATTTTGATGAATGGATCTCTAAATGTGTCCTGATACCAGTCTAAATTGCATTCTTTTTCTCACTTTTTTTTTTTCTGTGTGTTTTTAATTTATACATTTTCTCATTGAATATGCAAGGTGCTTTTGCCTTATAAAAGAAGATTTCACTTTAAGAGGGTCATTTTTTTTTCTTTCTTCTTTTTTAAATATCATTGGAGTTCAGATGACACCATGAAACGTCGCCGTGTGCTGCTGTTACACAGGTCCACAGTAAATGTGTATGAGTCATTGACTTAGCGCTCCTGCAATGTGCTTTTGAGTACATACATATCATTTTATTACTGCATCTATCACCCCCACACTGAGACATCAGAAAAGAGAGCGTGATCTATACCAAAACATTAATCATCATTCATTGTATGTTAATAAATTCAGAATTTCTCCATTTAGCATGCGGACGTCCATGCGTGCTGGAAATGCAACCTTTCCAGAGCTCATAAATCACGCACACTGAGTCATCTGACAAACTACCCCAAACACAGGCTGAGGCGCTGCGATCCCCAGGGCACAAACACATGCCGTCTAATGTGGCGGATTCAGAGTGGAGACCGTGGCTTTCTGACGCCTCTTGCTGATACTCCACTGCCAACCCCTACCAACAGGAAGTGTTTGCCGCAATCTAAGAAAAATAATGGAATCAGAGGGGACTGAAGGATGTCTCTGGCCTCCTGTGACGTGGTTTGGGGTTCAACAGACTCCTCTGTCTTGCTCTTGCTAGATTTCCTGATTTCGCTCACAACCTCTAGGGGCTGAGACCACGTGTGACCAACAACGTGTGCACCCAGAGGGTTGGTTAGTACCGTGTTCAGTGGGGATCCTCGGTCTCTCACTTATTAAACAAATTTTACCATTCAAACTTCAGAACAGAGAGACTATGAATTCTGTTACTTGGGGCACTCTGGGGCATTTTATGGCTGTGTGTGAAAGCATGGAGCTTTGGGTACTGCTTTTAAAATCCACAACCAAGAATCAAACCAAAGAAAACAAAAAAAAAAATGTCGAGGAAGCAAAACAAGTAGCATCTATAATTTTTTACATATGCCAGTTTGTGTTTATGCAGCTTGAGAGTTTTTGCAGCTTTTGTTGTCTGTCAGCCATGGTTGCGAAACTAATAGTAAGAAGTACAGCTTTTTGTAAATACTCCTGGTAACAAATTTTGTTGCTCCTTTGAAAATATAGGAATTAATGAAAGGATATTTGATAATTTGACTGAGTCTGCTCACAAATTGCTCAAATCTGGTACTCAACGGAGATTACCTTCTTTCTGAACAGAGAGAGAATGAAATCTGAATAGGTACAATAGCTTCTCCTCTCTACAACAGCACAGAAGATGAGAAACAGATTTATCTGCTTCTGACTTTATAAGTCCAACAATACTGGATGCTATTCAGGTGTGCGAGTGTTATTTGTGTATCTATGCGACAGATTTAATTATTTTTAGCCTGCAGAGAAGAATCTTCATTGTGCTCCCCGTATGCAGACTAATCATGTCTCTTTATCTTTTAGCAAAGTGGTCACATGATTTCTGTGTTGTGTATTCCTGCTTTATGGTTCAGATTAAAAGATTAAAGGCTTTATGGCAAAGAAGACATAAACAGTTTCCCATTGAACAACATGAATTTGTCAAAGGGTTTGAGTCAGTGCTATAGTTGTGATGTATACATTATGAAGTATCCCTGTTGTAGTGCCGTTAGACAGATAATGTCATCACATGTAAATGACCACAGTGTTTTTCAGTATGCAAATCGAGTGCACTCTCATATGCACGGTATTTCTGCTGGGAATATAGAACTGTGTTTATACAGACATCTCGTGAAAGTAAAGACACTAGACAGTGTGGTATAAAACAGACAGCATTATTTATCTGTTTTTTTTTCTTCTTTTTTCTCTCATTTTTCTCCCTTTACATCAGCTCCTTTAGGTTTCTGGATCTTTTCCAATCTCACTTCTGTTGCCCAGGCCTATCCCTGGCTCTCTGGAGAAAGGAGGGCGAGTGGTTATTTCTGACTTTGGAAGATGGTTGTGACTAATTGATTTGACATCTGATAGAATGCGGGTAACATCTCTTTCTCCCGGCTGCTGTCGTCTTGCTTCTTGCTCGGTTGAGCAGGAACTAGTAATGTATTGTGCGTACAATGTATTTACGTACGTTGTGACTGTGTTTTGATATGAGAAATGTGTTTTTTTTTTGCCTGCACTGTCTGTTTCGCTGTAAACTGCATGTAGTGTTGTCTCTGGTAATCTAAATTATTACTGGACTGTTTGATGTTGTCCTTGGAGAAAAGAAGTTGTGTAAATCATTGCATTCCCGTTGGTCTTATAACATTGCTTTATGTGGCTAACAGTCAAAACACACCCACTTACGTATGTGTTAGATCTCTTTGTATTGTTTTTACACGATGTTAAGATGTTACACCACATAAACACAATTGATCCCAGAGGTGCTTTATTGGTGGGAATGAATTAGATTAATTTCTTAAAGTTTTGTCTCTTTTGCTCTGTCTCTACTGACTGGTTCTCAAGTTCACTTTGCCTTTGTGGTGAAGTTTTGTACTAACAAAGCATTTCAGATGAGCTGAGCCCTATAGGTGTTGAAGCTGTGGCACGCCAGTGTTAGTTACGCCTTCCCATTTAGGGTCAGGAGGTTGTACTGGAGTCTGTCTCAGCAGGGGCTCACCCTGGAAAGGTCACCATTGAATGCAGGGCTACATATAGGCAAGCAGCAACTCACTCACGGGTAATTTAGAGTCAGCACTTAACTTGATATGCGTATTTTTGGCCTGTGGGAGGATGCTGGACTACGCAAGTGTGGGGAGTACATGCAAACTCCACACAGAAAGGCCCTTACCGAACTGATGATGCTTTCTGTGTGGAAGGTGAAACGTCTGAGAACAAAAGAAAAGCAACTACATTTGCCTTAATTCAGGCCTTTGTGAGTTACTTTGACCTAAAAGACTGTGAATCTACACCGGCCCACTGCTGGGATTGGAACCAGGAACCTTCTTGCTGCTTTCCACCAAAGTACAGAATTGATCTAATTATTTAACCGTTTGGTCAAAGTAACAGTAAGGTAAGTAAGTCTTTGCTGAGCACCAGATATCCAGTGGCAGGATGACCATTGACAAGCGGTGGTAGCCGCAGGCTGGTGTCTTCACTGCATCAACTATAAGCTGGTATAGTTGGTTACTGTTTGTGATAAATGTGCACTCAAGTGAGTGCATTTTCAATCTGCTAAAGCGCCTCTGTGAGCAAAAGATTCAGAATCAGCCTCAGTTTTTGTTGCACAATCAAAATGATCTATACGAGTTGCAGTTTTCATGACATTTTGATACCTGATATATAAAGTTAAGAAATATTAAGCTCACATGGGATGGATAATGTTTTGCGTGCAATTTTAAATGAACAATTTAAAGTATGCTTCCAAATACCATTTACATCCTAAAAGGTCTGCGATGCAAGTTGCAGTGAAACTTCCTTTATGAGGAAGACACATTCAGTGTATCACTTGGATGTGGAGAAGGCCACAAGGGAATGATCAAGTGCGCATCCCATCGACCCGCATCCTCTTCCCCATTACCCTGACATTTCATCCCTACATTTAATTCCAGGCCTTTCTAAAGAGCAGGTAATAGTGCAGAGGGGTACAGGGACCCAGAATTAAGCAGTTTTACACCGAAGGGTAATTTGGTGTGATAAATGTGCCGTCGCTGGTAACTAATAATACATATTTTAAGTAGCAACGGCACAGCACTGTGGCCCAGTAAAGGTAGCATCATTATTAATGTGGGAGTTGCTGCGTGTTTTAGTCAGGGTTACGGCACCAAGGTCAGAGCTACGTTTCACTGAATTAAAAGCCATTTTGAGCTATGGCACTCCTAATCAACTCAGACCTAAAGGTGCATAGCTCAGTTATAATGAGGCACCAATGAATTTAAATAAACAGCAAGATTTAGTGATTTATAAAGGCAATGTGCTATCCTTATAGCTCGTTAGCCATGACGGATATTCTTTATTCTCTGGGCCTCTTTACCCACAGGACCCTGAGCTTTTAACCAAGTAATGTCTGCTTCTATTGTCAGTGGATACGCATTTGGAGCAGGACACTTATCCCCGTCATTATGAAAAGTGGAGACACAATACAAGAGTAATGGTAATGTATGCCATCCAAATAGGTGATTTTTCTCCTCCCCTCCTTCCGTTTCTTTTTTTTTTTCCCAACATAAAAACTACCCTTTTTAGTTTAAGGCCCATGAATTCATCATCATATGTTCTCAAAGGGGTTTTCATATCTCCTGAAAGGAGGCATAATCCTTGATAGTGGAAATGTTTTGCATTTAAAGGGGTACTTTTGGTCGGGGGAATTGATGGTGATGTTTGGGGGGGTTGGTGGGCTGTAGAGAGAGGAAAGTTTTCAGAGTGATCACTTACATAAATCATAATCGTTTCATGAGTGAAAATAGTCAGTGGATTATTTCAACTAGTTTACTATAAAATAACAGAAACTTTTGCAGTCAACGTTCCACCATTATTATGCTGATTCCTCAGTCTCGAATAATGAAGTTTGATAGGCGCACTCTCCATCCCCCAAGTTTTCTTTTTTTTTAGAAATTTCTTCCTCTAGTAGCGAGATTAACTTTGCATTTTCTTTCTTTCTATATATAAAATGTGAAATTATTGTTGTTGGCTTAATACATTTGCAGCCACCTCCACTGGTTTCTCATTGTATAATGAAGCGACACAGGGAGGATGGTCAGTACTTCAGCTGTTGCGAGACGAGGCAGTGGGGTGTGCAGATGTTGCCGCCTCTGGCTGCTCTTTTGCTTCTTCTGCTGGGACGTGCCAGAGCTTTGGCCACTTCATCAGGTTCTTTGTTGTCTGCCTTTCTTTTGTGCTGCCCTTGATGCTATTTCAAGCAATCCATGTCCTCTCAACATAATGGTACCTCTAATTCAGGGGACATTTTGAGAAATCGCTGGCTTGGGATGGATATTTTTCTTTCTTTTTTTCCTGCTGTAGATTCAGAATGTGTTTGTTTCCCACAGATTTCAACTCACACAACTCGTATCATGTTGAGAGGTTTTTACAGTGGCGCATGGCATCTGTTTAAACAACGTCCTTTTGATCAGCTAATTTAGTATGAAAACTTCTACAATGTGAAAACAACTGTTCTTCTACCATAAGTAATTGTTTTTCATGTGTGATCAAGCACCATATCCTCACAAATGCTTTTTTTTTTTTTCTTCCCCTTTTTTGAATATTGCAAAACCTGAGGTCATTCTGCATTTTAACTGACGTGAAATATTTTCATTTTCCAAATGACAAAAGTGTTGACTCACCTCCCAAAAACACTTGTTTGATTTCCCATGTGAACATAGTACACAGTGACACCCGTAGCTTTCACCATTCAGAGACTCACTCACTCAGCCTCTCACCATGCTCTGCATTTCAGAGTAATTTTCACTCCTGACACCACGGCTCTGCCTACCTGCCAATTTCTGTCTCGGTTCCTGAATAGGTGATTTGTAAAGCCGTGTTCACCTCAACAGTCTGTAGATTTACTCAGGAGCGAGCATGCCAGGTATTTGAGCTGTCGGTTCAGTCTGTGTCCGCAAACTTGCTGAAGAGAAAGTAATAGCCACACTCAGCCAGTTAACTCTGCCAGCTTGGTTAATGTTACAGTGTACAGAGTTACAGTGGTACATATGGTCATTCTGAGTGATTTGTGAGCTGTAAAGTCAAAGGCACTCATCATTTCATGACAACTTTTTGTTGGAAGCTGAATTTCTGTACTGCATATTTTCTGAAAAACACTGCGTGAACATGTAGATGAACGCTTAGATTTGCAGTGTTGCACATCAGGGTAAAGAAATTTACGTGACATAAAGATATATACGCATTTTTCTCATGCCTACAAATGTGCTGTTGACTGTTCAGCCTATGTTTTTGATCTGGTGACACATGCAGTCCAGGTTTTTCTTTTTTTTTTTTTGTGTTTTTGTATTGTTGTTTTCCTTTTCCATGGTTATGTTTCCTCATTCCCATCATGATTTGTAAACATGATGTAGAAGTTTTTGGGGCTGGAGGTCGTTGATTTGTCTGCATCTCCCCACGGTCATGGAGGTCACCATGGCCCCGGAAGCATCAAGCTTAGAAAATGAGAAGCCCTGCCCGGCTCTCCTGCTGGCGACCGGGAGCACCTCTTGCCTGCTCCCACCCTGATGATTAATGCCACCCCCGTCCAGCCACAAACCTTTCTGCCTCAGATAATGCCAGGCAGCAAGCGCGGCTGACACTTTTAATGTATAATTAAGTAGAAAAAGTCAGCACTGGCTATGCAAATTTTTTACAATGATAAATGACGCTGTACAGCAGCAGGGATTGATTTGGTGTAAATGAAACTAATTAAGGAAATGTCAAACATAATTAATAAAACAGGTTTAAGCTGCAAAACATTGTCAATTGAATGAATGAGGAGGCATTGGCTCCCATTGTTCAGGCTTTATTTAGGTCTTGTGTTTAGCTTGTTCCCTGCTCCAGAATGCTCTCTCCCCTCCTCACTCCCTCCACCAGCAATTCCCTGAGAGGGGGAAAATAAATTTGCTTGTCTCTCCGCTGACTGTAGAAATTAATTGCTGAAATCTTGTCCCATCCAAGTGTTACATTCACATGCAGGACATTAACATAACTAATTTGAAAGAGCTCAAATGACTGCATAATGGAGCTCCGTCACCATGCATGACAGTCGCTGGTCATACCAAATTAGCTTGGTTTTATAATTGAAAATTTTTCCCCGTTTCTTATTTTTACACCACTTCCCTCCCCTTTTTTTCATATGGGCCTACTTTTTCTTGTTTTCCTGCTCTGAATCCTTCCGTGGCAACTTTCTTTTTGTTTTGTTGTTTTGATAAGAACAAAGGTTTTATAATTTACAAAAAGAGTGCTTGACCTATAATTAGAGAAGAGGAGTGAGGGGAGAGGAGGGGAGTGCAGAGTGGTGGCGGCAGAGTCAGATCCTTAGTCCTGGTAATGATGCTGGAGACCTTGCGGCCCCCAGGGAGGCAGATGAATAATGGGATGGGCTATTTTTATGGGGGAGCAAAGCAATGGGCCACCAGCCGCTGGGATGGTGGTGCTTGGGTATGGTGCAGAACAGCATGGGCTAGCAGGGGGCTAGTGGGGGGCAAAAGAGGGTGAATAGTCAACCTGCCAGATTGCCGGCTCTCAGCCCTGCACATCAGTTCTGTTTGTCAGCCTGATGCACCGCTGCCGGCCCCCTTGCCCCACACCAGCCGCTTCCCTTGCTGCAGAATGAGCGAGCGAGTGAGAGGGAGAGAGAGAGAAAGCTGGCTGAGTGGGTGGATGAGTGGGGTAGGGGTAAAAAACATCTGCCGCTTAGAGTAGAGCAGTGGGCTCAAAGACACTTGGTTTGTAAGTATTAAATAGACAAATAAAGGCATTTTGGAATTTGTTTGATCCTGACTGATTTTAAAATAATAATATGGGAGGATCCTTATTGAGTTGAAGGATCTTTCACCATGTGGAGTTTATAAAAACTCAATTGGAGTTTTGCATACAGCAGATTTTGCACTTTTGTCATTTAAAACTTGATCATAAACAGAAAATGGCATCTACTATCATGCGTTGACCTAAACCTGGTGCTGACACAAACAACATTAATGATGTGCTCGAGAGCAAAGTACAGCAACAGAACTGCGGCTGCCAATATTTTTTGTGTTTTGGTGATACAATCTAACCACTTCTGTTTACCATACTCCCACGTAACAATTCTCGGGAGGTAAAGGAGCAAGCAAAACAAAAAACAGGAAAACAAAAAGAGGAAGAACAAAAAAAAACTAAACTGGAAGATAAAAGTTTAGAACAGTAACATTCTTTATTCCCATTTCATTTTTGCTCATCTTTATTTCATTATTCCTGCAAGGACTGATATCTTTGTAAAAGTAAACTTAATCCTGGACCATTGCATGCCTTCTATTTTTTTTGTGTGCATAGCAGTTACAGCTTTCGAGCAACCACAGCCCTACAGTCTCCCACAGAGCTGAAACACTTTTTTAGCAGTGCATTATGCTCTGATTATATATTAATTGTTTGGAACATGCTCTATCAACACACATCCTTTCTTCAAAACTGTTTTTGTTTTTTAACATTCCAGTGACCAATTAAAATGTACAAGAAATAGTAAGCAGTGCTGTATTTCATGAGAGTAGTTATTCTGAGCTCAAGGTCTTGAATTATGCTCAAGGAAACCATTCCATATGAATTTCCACATGCATCTCTACCGAAAAGCTAAAGAGCTATACCATACCAGCTTATTTGAATTTCAGCCTCTCTCTCTGTGGCTGAAGTAAGTCTGTGTTTATTCCTTGGTCTTGTCCTGCAGTAAAGGAGGTCAAACCTCGCCACAGCACACTGTACCTGCATTATCATGAACTTTTTGATTTGCTATAATTCATATTCAAGATTTTCTGTTATATTAACACATTTTACAACTGGAGTACTAAGTCAACAAGACATTTCAATAAATACACAAACAAAAGCATGTGTATTATAATTGGTTGATTTTAAAAGTGAGTTGTGAAGGGGATCCGCGACAGTTCTTACAGGACATTCTAGTTGCATTTGTTGGATTTAACTACAAGCATTTTACGGTTGTAGAGAATTTCTGCCGTATGCACGTTCAAAAACGATGTGGCATATGCATATGCATTTTTTTTTTTTTTTTTTTAACCGTTGGCACCTCCTTCCTCTGCTATTATTTAAAGGCACCAAATGTTACATGTTAGACACTTAACTACTAATTTTGACAATTTGTTGGCATGGACTTAGCTGCAAAACATACAGGCCACAGGATTGCTGCTGGCTAATTTGGGCTTGAACCAAAAAATAAAAAAAAGTGAAGATGCCAAAGATGTCATAAGCAATGCAGGAACCGACTGCAGGATGGGAGAGTTTTCATGACAGAGTGGAGGAGAACAGGAAGATGGGGGGGAAACAAACAAACCAAAAAAGAAAATAAATTGTGTTTCAAAACTACTCTTGGCTAAATCTCATAATTAACCACTTGGTGCAAGTAATTTTTTTTTTTTTTTTTTAGTTTTAAGTTAATCTTATAATAATCATCACTAAAATCATTTCTTACCCGATATGACATAACTACAATGAGCATATTCAAATGGTTCAATAGAGCAGCTTTATTACAGTCAGTGTTGCCGTCTTCTTATTTACATTAAGAACCTACAGACTGCACGATTTAAAGCCGTCTCCGACAGCGTCGTGAAAGAATTGAGGAAATATCCGTCATCGCAAGTCCAAATTAGCTGTCTCACGTCGTACAGTGTGAGTGAAGCCACATGCACCCTCACACTAATCATGTGACCAAAGACCTGATTTAATCTCCTGACCGAGCCTGAAACCCTATGACTGCGTCTACTGACTAGCCAGTAAAAATGCAACTTCAAATGACGTATTAAAGAGAAACGTAAAAGAAACTAATCTTCATGAAACTCTTAGAAAGAGTCAGGATTGGCGGAGCACATATTGTTTGTGTCTACAGCCTGAGACGGATCATGATGTACATCGTGCCGTCTTTGCTAAAATGAAGTCCAAAGTTGCTCTCGTCTCCTGAATCATGACTGGGAACACATTCTCCATCGCCAGTAATTTAAGTAGTTTCGGCTCATATAAAAGTGACTACAGGGCGGTTCAGATTCAGTTTTCGTTTGTTTACCGCTCCGCATGCTGATGACACAATCAACGTCCTGGCACATCAGATGGTAGCCTACCACATGAGGGGGCATCTTCTGCAGTCTGTGTGCTGTTGTTGACGTCTCACTCAGGATGATGCAGATCCAGGTTGTTCAGTGTGAGATGTAACAATCTTAGAAAACTGCAAAAATCATCCAGTCTGCAGAAACCTTAAGTGAGAGTCTTTGAGAGTTTTATGGAACCTTGATTTTTGTTGCAGGTCTGCGTTACGAGCAATAGTTCTGCAAACAAGAACTTTTCGTAACTTCTATAGGACCATGATGAGTCTTCCCGAGTTAGGTACGTCAGCGCAGCCCTATGAAACTGCAGGGTGGGATGTGGTGTCGATCTGTGGCTGATCAGGCATCCTGTAGCCGGGAGACGATGTTCCGTTCTCTTGTTGTCCCCCTTGAATTCAGGTCGTCTTCTCTCATTCACTGCAACCATTTCCGTGTTGATTTGATCAATCCACTTTTCTTCTCCTTCATCTTTCAACATTTGGTAAAAAGTTAATGTGGTGTATTACAGCCACTAACTGATACAGAGTATAAGTGTGCTAGTTCAGTGGATCCTGAACAGCTGAAAGGACCGAGGAGAAGGTCAGCTCTGTTACGGTTCTTAGACTTTATCCCAGACAGCCGCTAATGGAAATGTCCCTTTTGACAACAGCAATATGTGACATCCTCAAAACATGTAGTATTTTTACACCAGTAGCCTGTAGAGCATATTTTCTTCAAAGTTTCCCAAGTGGTATTTCACATCTTGTGTTATTTCCTTTCACCCATTTATGATGCCTTCATGCTACACAAACCTTAAAATGCCAAGGGTCACGAGTCAAACATATGCAGCGCGGATTACAATTTATTACCCTACATTTGGCTGATAATTTTTCTCTTTTGACAAGCTTAGGTAAATCATAAAGCCTGCTCTATAATATATGAGGACTTGCCTAGCTTGATGAGTAAAGTCTAATGCTATTGGCTGTTCCCCCTGTGGTGTTTGAGTTCCCATAAGACCAATAAGGCTTGTCTGTGTTGTAAAATGACTGGAATCACTGCAGAAACAGGTAAAGGTCCAGGTATTTATAGAAAATATATGCAAATGGTTGAGTGCCATGTGATTGTTAGTGCAGAGAGGTGACAGTTCAATACATATACATAGAGGGAGAAATATATAGTCTTCTCTGTTTCTTTGAGACAAGACTAATCAGTTAGGATTGTCCCTCTCCTCATTTCATTTGAATATATTCAGCTTGGACTTAGACTAAGTAAGCGTCTCTCCCCTCCCATGTATATTATTCCTTCTCACTGAAGGCTCATTATTTTACAGCGGGGTGTGTGAGAGACAGCCCTGGTCTCTGAACTCTGTTGAGGCAGTATTAATCAAACTTCACACAGCGGGAAAGGGTCCACCCGCTGACATGGCACTGCTCACTCCACACTTTAGAACAAAAGGAAAAACATACAAACCTAAGCTCTTCTTGTGAAACAGCTACAGTTTTCCAATATTTCCAAATGCTGGTTCAGGGTGAGTTCATTCTTACAAAGTTTTTCTCTTGGCTGTTTCTGCATTTCAGCCAACAAGTTTTTTCTGTTAACGTTGTCCTCTTCTTCCTTTTCATTAAAGTGGATACGATTCTCTGCTCTCAGAGAAATGGCCCCAGTAGAAAGTAAATGTCAGAAGTAACGTCTACAATGTCGTGTTGATACTTATTGCGACTGCTATGGAGTCCTTTTAAACTATGCTTTCAGTTCTAACCATCAGCCATTCAGATGGTTCGCTGTATATTAAACTTAAGACAGACAGTGACTAACAAACAAGCAAACACCAACAGCTATATATAAACACAGGTTGCATTTCTTATGATGAGGCTCCTTGTTAAAACTTCTCCAACTAACAGCAAGTCTGGCTGTAATGACATCTAAGGGCCTGTGGGCTATAGCGACTCAGGGGCCACATGGCAGACCTCAGAAAAATAAATAAAAGAAACAAACACATCACTTTGCACTTTCATCATTTCCTACTGTCCCTTAGTCTTGTGCTCGCAGTTTTCATTTCTCTGTCTCAGTCTCTTTTTCTCCACTCCTCATGATGCTTTGACCTGTCTAAGCAGGTCAGAGCTCTTGAGTGGGGAGCTTATAGTTGGAGGATCCTATAGTTGGAGCTCAACAACAACACCCACTAGCAGAGCAAAGGGTGAGCATCTCTGTTACACAACTGCTACTCTGATATCTGGAAATTTCTCCTCACTCCAGTGTGTCTCACTGGAGGCAAGAGCGAAGAAGAGTACAAGGGAGCTGAGTAAATTTAAACTGGCAAACTTTCTGATGGAAATAGCTGTGACCCCAGAGTGGTCTTGTCTTGAGTTGAAGCATTGTTGTAATCAATACAGGCTCTCGTGGGGATGGCGGGCGAGGACCTTTCGTTCCCCGTTTGTGGAAATAATGGAGAAGACTGTTTATTTTTCCCAGACATGCTGCAAACTAGCAGATATGGCTGGGGTATTGCAGGTTATGACGCTGGCTCAGGGAAACAAATACAAAGAGGGGCATTTTATCAAGAAGCATACAGCAGAGCTCTGAAGCTGTTGGGAGCTCACGGGTCACGGGGGTGCCGGGGCTGCGCTTGACCAGCTCATCTTGAAAAAGGGTCGTGGATGTTCTTTGTTCACTCACACCAGGGACAGACAGAAACTCACTGTTCAGCTCAGTCCAGTGTAAAGTCATTTGTACAGCTACAAATTGAGTTAGGTCCAATTGTTACATCTTTCACTGAAACCTACAAGTGACCTCGTTGAAATATGTCTGTCAGGTGTATATATAACTTTTGTCAGTGTTGAAGAACCACACCATAAAGACGAAATCACTAATCTTTACTGGCATCCTTTGATATTTAATTGTTGCAAAACACATGTAAAATGAAAAATGTAGACAAACACGTTCTGTCTTGCAAAAGGCTTAAAACTTTCCCCTGAAATTTTAGGACGTCTTGTTCACGTTGGGGAAATGGACAAAAAAGCCAATGTATTTTCTGTCTTCTTTGCTGACTGACAAGGCAAGGTTTTCCAAGGTTGTCATTAATATAGTTGGAGTTTGGAGAATCAGAGTCCTTCAGTGGTCTAAATCGTACAAGCTGAAAGTTTTGGGAGTACGTTTTATGCACTACTCAGATACAACTTTATGAGGGCCGACTCTAAGTCATATCAGGGACGGAGATAGCAGTATCTTTACCGCGATGATCAAATCAAAAACAATAGAGCACAAGTCATCAGTCGGGATGTGGGAGGCTGATGGAGGCTGGCCTGGATGACTGATACCTCAGTCTGTCTTTTGCTTGTTGGTCTTCAGCATGTTGCTGAGCTACACAAATCTTAAATTTCGTGTTGTGAAATTGAAATGGCCTCTCTTGTGAAGTGTTCCACTTTCACTGGAGCTTAATTTTGCCTACTCATATCATTTAATGCAGATCTCCAGGCTCTCTTTTGCTCACTGCAGCTGATCGCTCGCTTTTCCTCCTTATGCAAAATCAGCCCATTAGCTGCGATGTGACAGCATCTCAGTGAATGATTGCCACTCAGTGCTTGATATATGGGTGTGTGCATTTGTGGGCCTGTGTGCTGGACCTATTTCCTTAAGATTAGTCCAGTCTCTTGAGGTCAAATTAATGTGTTGTAATGCATTAAGTCCTGAGGTTTTCTTTTTTCCACTTTTATTTTGTTTTAGAGTAATTAAACGGGAAAAATGCACTATGAGGCTCAGATAAAGTTTTAGACTGAAATGCTCGTCTCATCTGGGATTTTGCCTTTTATCACTAGTATGTTTCTTGACATCCTTGTTGATGAGCTTAAATTCAAAATCCACTCCACTTACCTCCTTAGTCAGTAATACCCCAATTGTCGGTTTTTGCATAAATTGCCCCCTCTTCAGTTTCTGGTTTTTTTTCAGGGGGGGGGGGGGGGGGCAACTTACCCTCTTTTTTTCTTCTTCTTCTTCTTTTTTTTGGTGTTGTCAGCTGCAGATGAGTGACCGTAGTGTTATACGAGACTCCCCTCATACTGGAGGGTACAAAGCACACAGCCACCTGGCAGCATTGTCAAGGCTCAGGGCCAAAAGCTCCTACCTCTCCTCGTTGATAAGGGATCTGCTTGACTGCACCCAGCCCTCACATCTTTCTGCTGAAGCAAAAACCACTGAAGAGGGGAATGTAGAAGTAGTGGGAGAGTATTGCAGAGTCACCTGTTTCTCTCTGTAGCCATTCCAGTGGTCTCTGATTGCCCCAGGTGGACACCTAAACCTGACCTGCTCTCTTGAATACTGATCCCCAAGTTCTTGAACTAGCCTGCTTGTATATGTATATATATATATATGATATATATATATATATTTTTAATCCATCTGTGGGACCAGACAAGTTGTCCCACATACAACCATCTGTCTCCATAATACACGTTACCGGCTATTGTTATAAAGACTCTGTAGGTTACAACTGTAAGTTAGAACTGCCCCAAGGCCCAGTTTCTCCTATATGTGTGAAATGAAGTGGTAGCAGACAGCTGAGAGGTTGTGATAGTGATAAGGTGTTGATTTCTGCTCACACCTGCAAGTCCTTTGTGCAGGCCTGCTATAGAATGTCACCTGCAGAAGACCAGGTTAAAGAGACCTCCTATGTGATGGTTCGACTGACATTATTTTAATGTTAAACAAGCACATGAGCACAAGTGAAGTTTATTTCATTTGTGTTTCATGCCTCTTATCGCACTTTTTACCGTGCACTCGTAAGTGTGGTGATATAGCAAGTTTTTTTTCAAGGTTTTGAGGGAAGTGTTTTATTCAGAAATTGAACTTTTTTCAAATGCTTTGTTAAAAATGTTATAGTTGCCCCTTTTTTTATCCTATAGTGTCAAGAGACTGCAGCATATATGCGCCTGTTATTTATTTATAATCACTAATTCAATGTATTTTTACAAATCTGAGCAAGCGTGACCATGGTAGCAAGAAAATAAGATCTGTTTATGGGACAAGTGTGCAGCTTGAGCTTGGCACGTCGTCCGTGTTCAGCCTGGCTGCACACAACTTGTTTGAATGTCATATTTATCCCAGTGTTTTGTCAGAAAATTAACTTCCTGTGAGTTTGCGGCAGAGCTGAGCATATGGCCACAGCTCTCTGGAGATGACAGCCTAGCGGAGCGGGAGCTCGCCGGTGCTGCTGCCCTGCTCTGGCGGCAGATGCTCCGGGCTTCTCCACGATTAAGTGGAGATCATCACTGTTTTCTTTGAGCACCGCTGTGCCTTGTACTCTGAAGTGTTCCGTTAATCACTGCCCGCCTCTCTGCCTTTTCTACACAAGCTGCCAAAGCTCTCATTAAGTTTGAATTTCCCTCTTAACGCTCACTTGCTCAGGAGCTCAATACTTTTCATGTCTGAATCTTTGCAGTCACCCACTCTGCACCTGTTTGCAAGTGCGATTGTAAAAGCCACAGTTTTTTTTTGTTTTGTTGGGTTTTTTTATGTTTTTTTTTTGGGGGGGGGGGGTGGTTTGACTTTTACAGGTGATTCCATCTGTGGCCCTTCTCTGCTGTTTTTGTGTGTTTTATAAAGTCACTGTATTCATTCTGAAGAACAGGTGTCAGCCTTTGTGGCAATGAATATTTGATCCAGCTTGTGGAAGTTCGTGTTGTCTGTTTTTAGAGTTTTGCCAACGAAGGCGTCCAAAAGCATTGAAGTGCCACATTTATCTACATTTTCTCTTTATAATTGACTGATTGTTAAATGAACTATTGTCACACTTTGCTTAGTTATTCACTGTATATAGGTGTATTCACTTCATAATACTTGATTAACAGTACAATTTACAATTTACAAAACGGTCCAAAACGAAAGTTAAAAAAAGATGTAGCTTTCGTGAGCCCCCATTTCCTCCCAACAGCAATATCGTATACACAGTTGTGTTGTGTAAATATCTCCTACACACACAACCATCCATTGTCATCAGTGAGCATTGTGACATGCTTTAACCCTGATTTATCTTCATCTCTAACACAAATAATAATGTGATTACAGGCTTTTCTCTGCTTCTGTCCTCACTTTAGTGGAAAATAACATTATATATTTCTTTTCATGTTAATCGCCTTGGTTGGAAGTATACCTCAGTGCACCAATAGGGCTCAGTAATGCCTCTTTTCTTCCAAAAAACATCCAAAATAAGCTATTTGCAGCACACCCACACACACACACATTGCTTAGCTCTGTAACACCGTTATTCTGCACCTATCAAAGCTGGGTCTGCTTGTCTTGGTGCAGCGATCATTCTCTCACAATAGTAGGATGGCATTACTGTGCCTTTGAAAGCATTTGCATGGCAAAGCAATAACATGCACCTTGTGTATAAAGGAACTGATCCTGTTCATCGCAGGTTTCCTGGATAAAGCTGTGGGAAATGGATCCCTGTGCCATCACACGTCGACACGTAGGCATTTACAAATTTATACAAGCATTTCCTCATCCTCAAGTTTACTTTGCAGTTGCTTATGCTAGTCTGTTGGGCTGTTAGACTCGCACACACTAAAATGTATGTTATCCCCTCTGCCTCATTGGTTACTTGGCAGACAGCTTATTAGTGCTAGTTTGCCATCTTTTCAATATGTAGATACCCAGATAGAAAGCTGGCACTATTATTGAGTCCAAATACCAAAATAGCAATTGCTGTTCTCAATCAACTATGAAGAAATTGGTTTGTATTGTTAGAGAAGATTGATTGGTGACTTTTTGAAGAGGCTCTTGAAATTACTTTCAAATCAGTGAGTTGGCAGACAGCTGGTTGAGCATTCAGTCTACAGTGTTAGGTCAGCAATGTGGGATGATGTTATTGTTATTATTATTATGGTTTTAATCATTGCTCACACTGTACGAGTGCAATGCACTCGCACCGTCTACGTCTGCATATTATTCATCACAACAAACGTTTATCTCATCTATTCAGAGTTGAATTTTTTCACAACTGTGCAAATTACTACTGTGCTCTTGGCAAGGTACAACAAATTTTTAGATGAGGAAATTCCTTGTCAGGAGCAGCCAAGGGAGAAGGTGTCAGTTTGATACCATGAGCACACTAACGGCTGTGCAGGAGCATAAGCGTTTGCTGCGCTTCGGTGATGGTGCGTTTGATTTCAACACTGACCACCGGTGGTGTCAACCCTGTCGTCCTCATCTGAGCTGCCTCTTGAGACGCAAACATAGATACCCCTCCCCATCACCCCAACCACATCACTCTGACTGATGCTGCTGAGGGAGTGAGAAAGTGAGAGGCTGCCAGACAATAAAGTCGTTGTGGAGTTTGTACTTCTCGCTTGTCTATTGTTACAGCGCTGTACGTGGGAACGCAGCGTGGGTGTACAGCGACCTCAACTACTATACCCATCTCCCTTAGGGGTACCTCAAAGGACATTTGTTCTGTTCCTTCTTGTAGGCCCTGAGCTCTGCAGCAAAATGAGAGACAGGAGAAAAAGGGGGAGGTAGTCTCTCCTGTAAAGGAAGGCCAACCTGCGCCTGTGGAGCTCCTGCATCTTTTTAGAGCTGCCCACCTATCTGACTCCTCACTCCCTCCCCTTTTCAAGTTTGCAGCGTTGAAATTTGTGCAATATGACGACTTCTGCTGCACCCTGAAATAATTCTTTATACCATTAGATGTGATAGAAAGTTTGTGCTTGAAAAATGTATTTTTCTTTTCAGCGTAAATAACACAACATGGTGTTTTTGACCTTGTTTCAGTCTGAATACTGTTTCTTAATATGCCCCTAGTGTATGTAAAGCTGAAGCACATTTATTACACATCAATAATTCTGTACATTTCCTTCTGGAAAAGTAATTCTCATAATAGGATTTTGTCAATGTGATTTGAATAATGATCTCAAAACATCCCATTTTAGGCTACTTAACTAAATAGAATATTACTGATTGCAACACTTATCCATGGTAGGGGTTTTGGTAACCTTCTTTTCTGTTTCTTGCCAACAGCCAATTTTCTCTCAATTAAAGCATGATATTAGCACTCAGTAGGGCATAAACAGAAATAACCGTACAGTACTGAATATCATGCCTTGATTATGAGCTTAGGAGTGGGTGCACAGATGGATCCAGTTTCTACACTCCTATTAGGGTGCTGGTGTTTATATGTGTGCATATGTATCTGTGAGAGGGAGAGGAAAATGATTCCTGCTTGTGCAGGGGTTTGTCTGTATAACTCTTTGACAGCAGGAAAAGCTGGAAGTTTTTAGCTCTAACCTGTTAAAACATCTGGAAAGGGAGGGCAAGGGGTTAAATGGGGAAAAAAGTCATAGGTGTAATAAGATGAAAAAGTGTATCATTACATTGAGAGCTATACAGTGGTGATGCCAGTTGGCCAAAGTTAGCAGGAAGCTGTCCTAGTAAATGGCAGCAGCTGCTCGCAGTTCGAGAGAGCATGTCCCAGTCAGAGGAGAAAAGCGATGGCATCTACATTAATACTACCTTAATGGCCCATCTGGCGCTCCGTAGGGTCCCTGGCTGCGCCACCAACTCATAGGCGTTTGACAGGCAGTCTCCAGCGCACCAGACGCGCATGGCATGCCAAATGGCTGGGAGACGCCTCCGTGGTGCACAGATCTGTCAAACTCTCTGACGCTGTAGTCACATAGGCAAAGGAAGTTAAGGCAAGTTTTCACACGTGATTGGTTCCTGACATAGATGGGGAGAGGGAGGGGGCAGGAGGAGAATGACTGGCTTGTCTACAGTATCTCTCTACTCCACAACCTCCTCAAGAGCAAACACTGTAGGAACACTCGCAGGTCGCATATGCATTCATAATTACCCACACCTTCATGCATACATGCACCCTCCTAAGTTGCTGAATTGCCATGACAAGATTAAACCTCAATGAAAAAGACAGGTTAAGATTAGCCAGTGGTGGATTTACTCTGCTCTGATGGCAAATGGAGATAACAAATATTATTTTCGCTTCAAGTCACATTCGCTGTCTGTAAACAAATGCTGGAACTAATTGCTTCATTGGCAGAAATCGTGGAAGGTCTTATCGAAACACCGCAGGGGTTTCTGGCTATAATTGACATAATTGGTTGACAGAGCAGGCTGCAGTCCATGATGTGGCACAGTGATGCACTTTACAGGATATGTCTGATCATGACTTTAGGACTGTAGATTGCCCTTTCAGATACTTTAAGACACTCTATAAGATTTAATCAGTTAATATGCAAACTAAGGATGTTAGCTCTTCAAGGGTCCGATAATGCTGAATTTGAAAACTGTTTATTTTCCTGTTTCACCGCCTCGTGTCAAAGTTTTACACCATCGACTAATAACGTGCCGTGTAGAAAGAAGGGTTACGCAGAAACCTAAGTCGGTTTTACCAGGCAATGATCTCATCCACATTCCTACTCTGGCCTATGTGCTTGGCCTTTCCAGCAGCCCCAGTTGTGCTCCACAATACTTGCACAGTCCAAATTTTTCTGAGAGCAGGTCACATTTTGCGGTATACACCAACACAGATGACAGTCCCAGAAGTCTGCATCACACTGCAGCTGGGAGACTGTGATTCTTTTCTATATGACTAAACTATACACAGAAAAGTACAGGTAGAGTTTTAAAAAAAAATGTTGCCATTATTTCCCGACTCCTTTCTCTAAAAACATTTAGTGAGATAGCAGAAGTTCAAAAATGCAATGGAAGGTTCTTTAGAAAATATATTGCAAATGGCTTATCCAGTAGGTAGCCCCAGAGGACACCTCAGGAATAAACCTTGGCAAGAAAGGAAGATAGAGGGAAAAAAAGTGACGTTAGAAAGAAGACACAGCCGTGACTAAAACAGTAGAAATACAAAGCGAAAAGGTATCCTCTTAACCTGCTGACGCTGCTTCAGAAGAAACAAAGTGCTCCATATCAGCATTCACGCAGTAAACAGTTTGCTGGTTTCATAGAAAAAGCACAGATCTGTTGATGCCCCAGTCTCTAACTTTGAGAGCAACCCCCCCCCCCCTTCCGTCTTTAAAGTAAATCAATAAGATCAGTAAGACAAAATAAGTAAATAAAGAGGGTTATAAAGGTTTTACTTTAGCAAAGCAAAGATTAAGTTTATTTGTGTGAAAGAGAGGCCAGCTGGACGAAAAAGTTGCATGCAAGAAGGTAAAAGGGTAGAAAGAGAGAGAGAGTGAGAGAAACTGAGAGAGCAAGATGAGGGAACTGAAGGAACGAGAAGATGGGGAAAAAAAGTGAAAATCAGCAAAATGGGTTTGGGGGCTTGAGAGAAAAGAGCAGGATGAACTCTTCAACTTTCACTCTCATTCCCAGATGTGTTGTAGGCAAAACGTAGCCTTTGAAGAGCTTGTGGCAAAACAGGCAAAATATGACTACACACTCACCCCCACTTTGCTGCGTTCTCATATACTTCTCCTCTTTCTTTTGCTCCCTCTTTAACATACTCTCCACATCTCCCTGTCTTTATCTTTCTCCCTGGGCATCTCCGTTCCTCAGTGGCAAACCCAGCTGCAGGGTTTCTCTGGTACTGTGAGTGAACCTCCACTGACTCCTTCGGCAGCCAGCTGAACAACACACAAATACACACGAACATCATTTACCAAATGTCTCACCTGCTGACTTTGATCCGCTAAAATGGTTTCAGATACAGCTTTAGTACATGCATGTAAGAAGGTCCGAATGAACAGTTTTTCATATTTTTACTAGGTAAACTTGTCTTGTTGGTTAAAGCTTGCATTTTTAAAAAGACGTCCAAATTGTCTGATTTCATATATACCTGCACCACATCAACAGCTTGAGTTGCAGTCAACTTTATAGCCACTAGAGGGAGCTTATTATATGTTGCGGTGCCTTAGTGTGTTGTGTAGTCCTGCTAGACCAGCAAGAAGGCAGGTAGATCTGCACTGAAAGTCATCTTTTTAGATGCTACCCATTCAGTCCTGAGATATCAATTGTCTGTGAGTTTCTTTTTCTTTTTTCTTTTTTTTTTGACAGAGTAAAAGATCTTGCCCTCCAACACAGAAAGTAGACGAGGAGAAATTTAAAATTAGGGGTTTACTATAACATTTACATTATTTGCTTCTTGCATGTCTGTGTGAGCAGATAGCTACTGGTGTGAGTCTATATGTGCATGAGCTGAGGTGTTAATTCAGCTGTTCAGAAGCTTGAGCAGGGTGTATAATGACAATAACAGAGAGCACGTCTGGGCATGCTTTCAATCAGTTTCCCAAATGCAATGAGTCTTGGCAGAAGTCTGGTCACCCCAACTTGATCAAACATGGGAAGAAATCTGCAAATGATTTATTATATCCTGTGGAGGTTCCTCAGTTAGACATGTCAAAATGATGCTGAGCTGAAAATTAAAAGGCATATTTTGTCACCATTATTTTCCTAATACAAATGGAAAGTGGGACAATGAAAGGAATTCTGTTAGAATGGTCGAGCAAATCTGTTTTTATATGCTTTAGTTTAGAGCATTTTTCATTTTTTGGATCTTTTTCATTCATATGCATTTTAAACAACATTTTGCATCTAAGGATTTTGTTCTTTTTTTATTTTTTACAAAAATATGAATTTTAAAAATTACTACATTTTATTGCATATTTTTTTAATTTATGGAGAGCGTATCCTAGTTATGACTCAGACATGTTCCCATTATTTTATGAATTGTCAGGGGTTTGCACACGTCTAAGTACAGACACCAGTACATTTATCTATGCACTTCTGCACTTCTGCATTTCATCAGGCCGGAGAAGACTAATGCATATTGCCAGTTAATCATATTTTTTGTCTCTGTCTCTTCCTAATAGGAAAAGGATGACATGACAGCCTGTGAACTAGAGTCCAATGTTGTCCTGCTATAATGTTACATGAGCTTCACTCTCAAATTACTAAAACAGGCTTGGCCGATAGGATTCACTACATTCTGTGCTTCTCCAATCCTTCTGGCCTTTTGCAGTGACAGGGTTGCCGATGATACAGATCCGCTGTGACATTTTACATTGTGCTCCCTAATTGCTGCAGCTGATAGTGGGATGGCTCACCATACAGCTGCATATTTCCTCTTTTTAGCACCCTTTACCCTTTCCTTTCTGTTTTGTAAGGTGGTTAGTACATTGTGATATACTGTACCGACTAATTGCACAGCTCATATGCTGTCAGATGGTAGGTGCTTCTTTGTGCCGCCAACTCTTTCTGCATGGACAATTTCATTAATTGAAAATGCATTAAGTGTTTTCAACCTATAACCATAAAATCCTTATATCTTATATTTACTCAGTTCGACTTGTATCTATGGGACTGCTTAAAACTGGACCCAGGATATCACCCAGGACACATGTGACAGATGCAGCTCTAATTATACAGTTGTTTTAAGACTGTCAGGCTGCGGCGAAAAAAAGGAAAGTGAAGGAGGAGGGTTGTGAGTATGGGGGGGGGGGCAGTTTGATGGACGGACATTGTAACACCAGCATCTGGTGATAGCTGCAGCTGCCGTATCGTTTTCCCACTGCCAGCTTGCCTGCTAAATAAATATTGCTACGATCTGTCTTGTAATGGCAAGAGTAAATTACTTTAACACATCAATAACTAGTTTACAATGATGTTTTTTTTCAGCTATTTCAGAACATATATTGATTTTACATTGCTGTTAAATGGCAACCATTGTTTTCCTTAAGCTATACTTTTTTATTTTTTCACATGTTTGAATGAACTGAGCAAATGTTGGAGAAAAAGAGTGAAGCCACGAAGCCTTTAGTTAGTCTACACTGTTGGTAGACCAGCGGAAAACTGAGTTAGTCGTATTAAAAGTACAGTGATCAAATGAATTTCACACAGTGTGATTCAGTGGTTTTCGTAATGATAAAACAGCCAATTCTTGTCTTTGTAGTTTTTTGTTGTTGTTACCATCTGCATCGTAATGACAGTGTTACATTTTGAATCTATACTTATCAAAATCTTGACAACCTTTCTCTTAAAAAATACATCCCTTCATTCCTTTTTGTTTTTTTTTGCTTTGATCAAAAAATGTGAAAAGTAAAAACCCTCAGATTATAATTTGCACTGAAGACAAGACTCTTTGGTATAATGTCACGAGGCAATTTTCCAGTTGAGGCTGTTTCAAAAGTTTGCTCAATAACAGAGACAAGGAATTAATCAGGGATTGTAATTCTGTTCAAAATACCCTTCTAGGATATACATTTCCTTCCTGTGTGGGACTCGTGGTTTCTCTTTGTTGACATGCACACGTGTGCAGTATGAAGTGTGCATCTGTGAAGCTTGTCTGCAGGTGTGCTCGCGCTTCTCGCGCTTCTAAATTTTCTGTTTCCATTCAGAAAGGGTTCCTCCGCTCTAGGACAGATGTCAGGGAAACCCACAAAATAAGAGATAAAGCCTCACTATAATCACTGCGATTTTAATCTACATCTTGCGTTGTGACCCACTTATTTTCTCGTAGTGCTGATTGCACTGAAATGTATTGATGAGTAGCGTTACAAAAGTGCAGCCTGTGATTAACCTTCACATAATATACATGTCCGCTAACCAGCATACAGTGAATCCTAATCCCAAAATTACACCCACAGGAATCCCTTCCCTTTCTCAAATTGAAATGTTTTCTTCCCTCATTCTGACATGATGATTTCTTTTTCAAGAACATGAGGGAAGTACGGTTTCTGTGATTATATAATAGTCGACTCATATACAATATTTTAGTAAGATGATAATGTTTTAATGAAAGCTTACGTGTACAACATCTGTGACCTGCTACTTTTTTCTAAAAGTTAAACAATATGTGGTAATACAACACAAATTAAATGCACAGAATTAATGATGCTGTAGGCTCTTGTAAGAAGAAGGAAATATTTTAACCTTCTTAGGCATTTTCATCACTATTATAATTTTCACTTCAGTAATGATAAACTGGACTGATTATTCATTTTCATGCTTCAACACCATTTAATTGTGTAGCCAGAACACTCCAACTTGGAGGTCATCAGGGCTCTCTCTCTCTCATTTACACAAAGACACACATACACACATGTTCAGAAAATCTCTGCGTCCTTCCCTCCCTCGCAGATGCTCTCAAAGGGCCCCCCCACCCTCCGAACATGCCCAGACTGGAATTTGCCAAAATATCCTCTCTCCTATCAGGCACACACTGTGCCCCATCTCAGCCCCATTACACTTTTCCCATCAACATCTCAATTAATACCCCTTTGGAGCCATAGCACCCCATGGAGTCTCAGAGCCGCACTGTGCTGCTGGATTCTCCGTAAAAACGCTCAACACAGATGCTTTAATTTTCAACCACATCGCTGATCTATCACCCAACTCCGGCTCAGTCTCAATCAACACCAACGGATGAAGAATACTGGAGGTGTTTTATCTGCAGTTTTTGGTCCAGTTTTTGTCAATTAGGCAGATTTAAGGACTTGATGCGTTCCATATAATATGCAAATATTTAATGAAATAGCCTTTGTGGTGAAAATACTTTATACAGATAATGACTAAGCTATTAAAGGTAGAAGAGTAAAAGTGATATTTTTGTATTGACAGTGCAGACAAAGTTTATCTGTTTATCTTGCTTGGATTATAATCTATGAAATGCAGTTACCGCTGTTATTTGATTGGCTGGTAGTTTAGCAAAGCTGGTTTCTGTGCATTGAATCCATGTGTCAGCCTGTCTCTTCTTTCTGTTCAGCAGTTAATGGATTTTTTTTTTTTTTTTTTTTTTTTTTGCGGTTTCCGGGGTCTACTCCAGAAATGTTCTCCTGTGGAGATCTCGTAAGAACTGCCCTCAGCTGGTCCCTCCGTCTGCCATTAGCCCCTCCATACTTTTTATCTCTGGACCTTTGAGACCTCAAACTGCCAAATGAGTTGAATTATAGCCAGTTATGTGGAGTGGACCCAGGATCGCAGGGGGAGAGGCTTGAGTCAGTGGAACTAACTACACTCATCATTAAAAGGGAGCCTGTCACTGCCTCTTCTTCTCCTGCCTGATCTCAAAGGGTGGCAGTGCAAACCCATGCCGTCCAGTACTGAGACAATGCAGCAGTCCCGCCAGTGAGCCAGGTGACCGACCGTTCTGTCATAGCTGCAAGATGACATTGAAAACATTAATATCCTACATTCTCCATCCAGGCTTTTCCTGGATAAAAACAATTTACAAGACATTCTTGGACTTATTTCGGCATTTTCCATTTTCCGTCCTTTAGATTAGTGTATGGCTTTTACAGACATCACCACACAGGATTAATGTCGGCATGGTAGCCACCACTCCAGCTTCTGTTGAAAGGAGATCATCTAAGTTCAGCAACACTCAAACATGCACAAAAAGACGAAGACACACTGTCTTCTGTAATCTGTCACGATAACAGGGGTATCATGAGATGATGGGTAGGACCCGTTCCCTCCCTTCTCTCTACCATTCATTGGCTTTCCGGTAATGTTGATGCAGCGTGTACTGTTTACTGAAATTGAATGAGCGATACAACCAGAGGTGCTGGGATTACCGCGGGCAGAATTGATGCCATCCGTCCATTGATGTGTTATTTTATGGAAGTGAGGCAACAAACCGGAAGAGAGAAATGGCCTCGCTGTTCTGTATGATTTTTATAGTTTAAGTGATGAAATACAAATAGAATAACAGTGATGTGCTGGCAAGGGGGTGTAAATGGGTGAATAATTTTTCTCAGTCTCAACATCCATTTATCTTTTCTGTAGTCCTTTGCAGAGCTTGGTGTAGCAGCTTGAATGGTATTTATCCCTCTAGTATCCTCACAATTGCAGCACCAGCTACACCAGCACCGTGTTTAAAGGTGAGGCAGGTTACGTTCAGTCTCTATTCCTCTAATAGGGTCGGCTAAGAAAGAGGTCAGAGGTAAACTAATGACTCCTTCAACAGATGCTTCTTCCTCGCAGCCATCACTAAGGCTTGGCTTATGGGAATAAAGTGTGCTGCTTTGAGACTCAGCTGACTGCACCCGGGTCAGCTGCTAACCACTGAAAAGACTAAATTCAGCTCTTTCTGCCAGTTTGGGGCACAAGTCCTGGGTCCTGGACTATTGTTGTGGGGTCAGGTTAAAGCTGTCCAGATTGCCTGAGCAGCTAACAACCATTCATCACAAATTCAGTGTTGCACAGTTGTAAAGTTCTGCTTAGGTAGGTTCAAGGCTTTAAACAAAGATTTATTTATTTATTTTTTGTTTTTCCTCATTTGTTCACAAATTTCCATGGTTATGCGGGTAGGTTTTGAAGAAAAAAAAAAGAAAAAAGATTCCTCTATGTGAAACAATCTATATAAAAAGCAGACACATTTTGGAAAATAAATAAAAAAAAACAAACAAAAAAAAAACATCCCGACTAAGAATTCTCACTTTTTCATAATTGCCTTCATAGGATAACACCATCATCACCACTTGTCTCTGATTGACAGTACTTGAAAGATAGACTCTTCTGTCAATCTCAAAATTACAGCGTTTATATATGTAATGATTTAACGAGACTGTGCTGTGAAGGAAACCTTCAATAAGAGGGGCTATTTTTTTTCTCCCATGTAAACAGCTGGCAACATTGCATGCTTTCACAATTGATGGGCATCTAATTGGCGATAATCATTGTCACTTAAACAAATATAAAAGAGACAGTTGCCCCTGCAATAGACAGCTGTTTGCAGACCCTTCTGGCAATATAGCATGGATAGCTGGGGATGTGGGTAATCGCTGCGTAGCGGAGATGATTGATAAGCTACATGTACTCAAACTACTGTTAACGTGTACTTTTCTACCCAACTCAACAGGGCCAGAGGATTTACTGCCTGCAGTTAACAAAAACCACCTACAATGGTCTTAATCATTATCACTTAGGCTGTGTTGAGCATTATTTGTTGGTCCCTGGAAATAATTTAGTTTACCAGTAACTGTTCAAAAATAAGGACGGAAAATGCCTCCAGCTTGAAAGTAAACAAAATTATAAGATACAACAGATAATGGCCCTTGCAGAAAAATAAAGTTAAAGTCAGAGAAAAGAATAGTTGCACGGTAGTTGCTGAAATTAAAGACAGGCTGTCATACTTGTTTACAGTGATTATTTCACTGTGATTCAAGGACCCTTCGACCATATCGTTTTTAATATACTTGTTGAAACCTCTATTGACAGCCTTTAAGGTCAGACCTCTTCCGTATGAATCTATAAAGTTGTGTTTTCATTCAGCCGAAAGCGACCTCACCAAGGTTATGTTTCAGTGATAAATACTGTGGAGAAAAACACTGTACTGGCAGGAAGGACAGGGCCTTGTGGCTGACATGCACGCTGGCAGTGAGCAATGAATTCAACACAAAACTGGGTTTTCTTGTATAACTTATCTGGCAGCAACTTAGTCAGTCAGAAGCCAAATAGGACAAGCCAAAAAAAAAAAAAAAAGGTAATGCTGTGGTTCATGTGATAAAGTATAGTAAAAGTCTCTTTGACATTGGCTTTAGGGTTTCTTATACAATATACAAATTAATTAGCATGATGAAGCCTTTTCTGCTATAAGCCTTCCTGTTGATGAAAGGGTAGACGAGCATAGGGGAAAAACAAGAGAATAACTGTGTGGGATACCAAAAAGTAGTGTCAAACAACCTGATTATGAGAAGGGAAAGGATTAAGGGGCATTGTTGAAGCTGGAAGAGGAAGTACCTTCCATTCTGCTGCTGCTCCATCTTATCTCATTCCCCAACAGTGGTCTAATCTGTTGGTCGAGCATGCCTGTAAATAATTTCTGTCTGTCAGACAGACAATGGAGCTGCCACCTTGTTGTGCATCACGGATTACTGTACTGTTCATCCTGTCCCGCCCCTACACAGACCCCTGACAAAGGACTTAATTGAATATCTGTCCATGGATAATTTGTGTGTATTTCATGTGGGCACATGTGTAAACACAAGCTTTAAGTGTAAACAGAATACACGGGGATCTTTTCTTCACGTCGTGCTTCCAGCAGTAAGCACATGCAAGTTTACATAAACGGCTAAGCAAACGTGTTCCCATACATCTGCACGTGCACGACATCTATAAGAATCCATTCGAGGAAACTTGTTCATTCAGTCTGATGTTCAAAGTCACGAATTGTTGCCTTAAATTCTCGCAGCTGAACAACAGACAAACTCGGTGCACCAATTTCAATTAACTCTAACCGGACATAATTACACGAAAGCACAGAGTGAGCAATACAGGAAGGGTTTGTTTTTTTTCTTTTTACCCTTGAACCTTAACCCTACTTTTACCATTTGCTTATCAAATTAATATAAGCCAGAAGATTTGCTATGCTTGGGCTTAAATACATATAATCACCCATTTTAGCTACATATTACACTTGTGCTTAAGCTAATTAATCCTCAGCGTTTATCATGCGTAAACAGTGATGGCTTTGCATTAAACGTATACAGAAGTAACAGTGTTTTTAATTATCAAGTATGTTTAATTATTAAATATCCAAAGACATAATCTTAAAAAATTAACTGTATTAAAATAAAACAAACACATAACAAGAAAAAACATCCCTGTCCAGATTTCCTGAGGAGAAATCGCGGCCGTGTGACAGCTGTGCTTTGTCTCATATGATTATGTGTTGAACGACAAAACTGCCCGCATGTTTGCCTTTAACTAAGTAGCCCTTAACTGCTTGGACAGGGAGCAGGCTGTTGCAACTTATGTATTTGTTTATTTTCAAGATAAGGGACCTCTTTTATGGATAAGCAGCTGACGCTCCTGCTCTGTCAAGCTGGGACAGGCTGAGCGAAGATAAAATAGAGTCTGTTAATCTGGTGCTGGTGAGCAGAGAGAGCGATGTTATTGACCTACGCTGGCAGCAATGTGTTTCAATTATACACTGCCATCCATTTGTCAGGCAAGTGGAGCGATGGGGGGCTGGGGTGGGTGGGAGGAGGGCACAGAGTTCAGGCCTGGGTGAGAGTCATTCTCCATCACTTACGATGTGTCTTTGGAAAGTACTTTAATTGAATTACCCAATTTATTCTTCAAGCAACAATGCCCTGGCCTAGACCCATGGCGTGAGACAATTAGATACAAGTTTAAAATCAGGCCGTTTGCGTTCTTCATCTTCTCATGGCATATACAGGGAGGAGATGTCTAACTTCGTTTTATTTCTATTTCCTCCTTCCTGAATAAATTCTTCTGATATAAGTGGTTATTATGAAAGCGGCATCTTTCTTTTTCCCTCAGTTTACACTGATTTACAATGAATGTCAATGAAACTCATCGTAGGAGGCACTGTCTGTTTTGCTCTGAACTGGTTTTCACCCTAAGTTTGTGTTTGGTAGCACTATTAGTTAACAGCTTACACTCTCACACAAACACAGCAATACAATGGTTTGTCTCAATGATCATGTAAGAGATTTCATTCTAAACAAACTAAAAAGCTAACTATTCTGGTGTATTTTCTTTTTGTTTTGTCTTTTTTTTTAATTACTGCTTCAAGTGGCTTCATAGTTACACAACCAGATTTATACATGTATTAATTTATTAAGTATTAAGAAATACTGTCAAAACCAAGTTATCTACCTTTGTTCCACTACCTAAAACCTTGCAAGCCGATGTCCTTAAATATCTTTCCTCTATTTCCAAATTGCACAAAGTTGGGTGTAATAATTTTCTAATCAAGTTAAATTTATTTTAGAGAAGCAGCTGGAAGACGCTCAAGTGCTGACAAGAATCTGACAAGATGTCCAGGCTGTTGACGTCTCCAGCTCCACTTGCAGGTGTAGTGATGTAGAGAAGGCGCTTATGTCAGATGCACTCTGGCCACAACACCTGGTCATTCAGCAAACTTGATTGTCAGTTCATTGAATTTTCTTCAACATAAGTCTCTCTGTCTGCTCCCTCTGTGTGTGTAATCAGCAGTGTTGCTCTCCCAGTATCTCCAGAGCTCATCTTGTTAAGGACGAAGAATTGTGGATAAAAGGTGTTCCCTATAAGCATGTAATGTACACCAATTATGCTAATTTGCAGTGTTGCAGATGGCCCAGCGTTGATTGCAGCTTCAGGATCAGGAGAGGCCATCTGAAATTTGAACGTGGCAATCACGTGACACTCATTACCGCACAACCTCAACCAAATATCCCTTTGTCACTTGTCATCCATCTGTTCATACTGTGTTTCACACAAAAGACTGTGCAGAACTCCGAGCACCTCGGGAGTTGCACAACAAGCAACAGAGAGTCACTGTCCCAAGTTTTAATGGGCTTTTCTCAAATTGAGCTGAATTTGGGTGTGTTCTCAAAACAATGACCATTGTAACTCGTCTAACGGTGGCAAAGATACGGGAAAACGCTTTAAAAGGGTCATGATGATTTTACAATGAATGCATGTTGTATGTTATTAATAATGACGGCAAAAGTAATTATTTAGATAACATCCTTAGATTTTTCTTTGTCATTTTTATTTCCCATTTACAGTCCACCTAATCGGGATATGCAGAACGTTTCTCTCTGTGTACTGGCTCCAGGGCAGCAGACTTTGTTCCAAATGCCATTCTACTATCCTAACTGTGACATTCAGAGTGTGCCAAGGTGTGCTGCATTTTAGGAACGCATGTGCAGTCTGATGTAAATTCATCATCAACATCAGCCATGATGCTCTTTGTTCCAGCCACTGAGGCGAGTCAGTTTAGCCCCCATCTTCTTTTAGAGCATGCTAAAGTGAGCCCATGCTGATATCCAAATGAATGGAGTCCTTTCATGAAGCCATGGCCATTGAACTCTAGAGGCTGAATATAGCCCTAAGTCCTGCAACCTTTGTGGCAGGGGGTTCCTGCCAGGCATGATTCCTGTTTAGTGAATAAGTGGGGTAATTACGGTGCAGTTGGGGCCATGCAGCAAATGTCACCAGCAGATAAACAGTAGGAGCAACTCTTCCGTAAAAGCCTGATTTATCCACCCTGGACCTCCTGTAGCCTGGAGATGAATTGGGAGCAGTTGGGTGTAAAAAACAAACTAGCCTCTCTTAATTTCACTGGAGTTCAAGGATGCATATAATTGGAGAAACAGTAGTTAACAGATAAGGCCCCAGGTTAAACCTTACTTTTTCATAGACCGAATCATGCTCATGCTGGCCTCTTAAGACCGCTGCTGGTTTGGTCTGCTCATGCTGTGGAAATGACTGTGCGTAAATAATATCTTATGACATTTTAGAGATTTAAATCTTTTATGCCGCATAAAAGTTGTTTCATCACACATTAGATCTAACTTCTCCATTCCTGAATGGCTACACTATAAATGAGAGATGTAAAATGATCTCTTACACATATGCTTTTATGTGTTGCTATTAACATGGGAATCTTAAACTTATCCATCCCAAGTCCCCTCCTCTGTTCCTCTGATTAGAAACCACATCCATTGCACTCCATTAACGAGTGCCCACTCACGCGCGACTACAGGGCAGCCTTTATAACATCATGAGCCCTGGGAAATGGGAGAGTCAGCGAGCGTCATTTCATTACCTGCCGAAATGGATGCCCCCGTATCTCCTCCTTGATTAGCTTTGTCTCGAATAACAATGATGGCTTTAAGTGTGTCTAATTGAGGCCGGGCTCACTCGCCCTCCCTCTATGTGTGAAAGTGCTTACTCATTTTGCCTGTCCTTTTAATAATTACATTATCATTTTACACCCCTGCCGGTTCCTTGGGAAGTGGGCTGGCGCTTGTGTTGAAGTGAAAGCTCATTATTGGAGCTGAATTATGTGCAGTTTATTGATCCCCATGGTGGATTATAGTGCTCTAAGTTAGTCTAGACAGAATAGTTAGCCAGATGACAGAGAGGAAACATAGAGGCCCCAGGGGGAAGATCTCTGGGCTCAGTGAGCAATTAATGCCTGCCAGGTAATGGAATTTAAGTTTACACTAAATCCACCCATGCCTTGGCATTTGAAGTATATTATAAAAAAAACATTAGCCTAATGAGATGGTCAAGAGCAAGTGAGCCTTTCTCTCAAGCACAATGGTTCCTCCACACTTTGTGCCTTTCAGTGTGATCTTCCGATCTCATCCCAAGTGACCAACTGTCATGTTTCAATTCTATCACCGTTGTAAAGATTGCAAGGTGTTGCCTTTGGGAAGTGTGTTTTCTTCACTTGGTTTCCCTGTATATGAAGCTCGATCAATAGATTTTAGTTGGAACTATTTCCCAGACAGGCTTTGCTTATCTCCATCATCGTCTGCATGAGGGTGTTGATGCTTGAATTCTGAGGAAAGGGCAAAGTGCTGACGAAGAGGCCTTGCAGGACTTGTATCTCTGTATTAAGTCAGAGGTCCCTTTTAAAGCTACCTATCATTATCTTGATGAACAGGTCACATCACTTAAAATATTGCTTCTCTGCACGGCCAATGGCAGTGTGTCCTTTAGTGCACTTGTAAGTATCTCAGTCACTATAAGTGGTTTCTTTTTATTCACTATTTTTTTATTCACTATACAATGTTAAGGTCATACTGGCGTTGAAATCGCTTTTATAAATCAGCATCCAGCTTTGTGCATTTAACAACAGAAAACAGTATTAAGAATTTGGACATGTCTTTTAGTGCAACTGACTATATTCAGTCGAAATTTGGTTGGTACCAATTGTTGAAGGAAATATGAGACTTTTTAAGGTTGTAAATGCTCTACTGTCTTCACCAGCTAGAAACTTAAAGAGATATGTTGCTTTTATTTTATTTTTTTTTTTTATCTAAGTGCCATTTGCTCAAGTGACCATGAAATGTATGAGGTTGGAGTTGTTTTAGATTTTGAAAATTCAGTACTTTATGACTCTCATTGTGAATAACTGTTAAACCAGCTCCCCATTCAGAACAAGTTCCTCTCTGATTTTCCAAGCTGAGTGTGCTGAGACCTCTTGTGACTGCAGGTAAGGCACGAGCTACACCGAAGTACTTCACACAGCCGCTCAAAAAATAATAAAACCCCTTTCAGGTAAAGTATGTTCTTCTTATGGACAGTCCCCGACAAATCTTCATTCACACTGTCTTCAAGTACATCAGTTCAGTAGCCTGGCCAGCCGTCCTATTTCTTTTCCTCTGTGATGTAATGAATTAGACTGGTTCCTCTGGATTTGACTTTAACAACCACAGTCCAGAACCAGAGAAATTGTTCACAAAGTAGATTGATTGATATGGCTGGTCAGGTTAGTGACCAGTTCAGACCAACTACATTTGATTGGGGTTTATTATATCATAGTTATATAACTGGTCAGGTCACCCATCTAATGAGATATTCAGGGAGACCACGGACAATGCTAAACTCCAGTGCTGCAGGAGAGCTGGACCTTTCCTGCAGCACTGGTCACCGATGAAGCTGTTTAGAAGACCTCCTGCTCTTCTAAACAGCTTGTGATGTAAAATTGGTGGCTGGTGTGGAAAAAGAGACATTACCAGGAATTATTCAATCAAAGAAAACAGATTTTCCATTAAACACAATCAATATCCTTGCCACTATAGATGAAGAATTGTGTTCACTTTCATATGTAGGTGGTTAAGACACACACGGACTGACATGAACACACACACATTAATGCAGGCAGACTGCCAGATGCTAAACTCCTCTTTAAATGAAAGCCGTAATGAAAAATACTGAATAGTCAGGCAGTTTGCTGCACCTGTTAAAGTAGCCTTGTACATCCTGAGAACGAGACGGTGAGCCAACAACTTTACCCTATAATGAGGCCAGTTTACAGCTCAAAGCCTTTCTGTGCTTTTTGTGTAGTTTACCTTGTCCTTGGCTCATTAGCCTTGATAATGTTAGTAAATACGGGAGCATGGATAAACTGGGCTTTTATCCACACTACTTTACCTCCTCCTTGGAAGGAGAAGGGAGTGATACAGGGGGAGAGGAGGGGAATGCGAAGCGGCTGATTATACTGGTTTTACTACTCCTCTGCTGACCTAGAAAAACACAGCATCCCTGACCTTGCATAGCAGAACCCTTATATATCTAATGATCTCTGAGTACCTTAATGATACAGAGCGTTCTCTCTCCCACTCTTTCCCTCCATCTTCCTACCCCTCTTTCATCGAGTTCTCTTTTTTTCTCTCTTTTAGCACAAGCTTCTGCACACACACAGACAAAGTACACGGCCTTGAAAAACCCAGTCAGCAGTTTGGACAGGGAGTCTAGCAAATGAGCTGTCCTATTGAAATAGAAAGGAGAGTGCTCTATGCTGAAGAAAATGCTGCTATGGCAAGCCTTACAGAAGAAGAACAGAGGTAAAATTACTTGTTCAGACAAAGAAACATGAGAATGTACTTTCACTACAAATGTACCAATTTACTTTTGGACAGAGAAGATAGATCCATTTTTTCACTCCTTTCTTTCCTAGGACTTTCTTTTTTACCATTCCCGTACCTTATCTCATTATCATAAAACACCACTAAGTGCTGTGAGAGAAAGAGAGAGAGAGAGAAATACTTTCCAAAGAAAAAAACTCTTCAATTTAGCCTACCGTTATCTCGTCCTTGGTGTTCCATTGGTACGAATCCAGCGGTTTAATGATGCCAGCATTGTTGCGAGGCTCAGTTCGGCTATATTAAAGATGACTAACCAACGCTACCGTCATACCACTTGGAAAAATTCTTTCCCACCAAGAGGAAATTAGAAGAGGTGGGTCTTTTTAAGTTTTCAACATAATTTTCTGGCTATTTTGTGAGTATGTTTAAAACGGCTTCCACTGGCTCAAGTCACTCATTCCTGGCAATACCCTCTTTTTGACCACTTTAAAGCATAAATCTCAATTTGATCCTGTTTTCTTTTTTTTTCTTTCTTTTTTTGCTCTGTCCACGGTAATTAAGACTCCATTCTGGTCTGAATAGAAATGTTAAAATGAAGGGTTATCAGTGGGCTTTCGTGGGCTCACCCTATGAAACACCTGTAGTGACCTCTGATTTACCCAATAGGGCCCCCCCCCCCCCTTGATATCCCTCTCCCCGTCATGGCCATCTTGTTGTGTGGTCTCCTCTCTTCAGTTCTCTCATTACTCTCTGTGTAAAGGCCTGGAAGATGGGTGGCAGGGGAGGGATGGGGCGGTTGCAGAGGAGGGCTTCTGTCCCTGGATGAGTGAGTGTGGATAAGAAGTTGTTTGAATTCATAATTGTGTTCTGTGAAGGGGGAGATTTGTAAAGCAAGGCTGGGTTCATTGTGTGGCAGTGTGAGTCCGGTGGAGGGTGCGAGCCGCTCAAAGCTAATGTAATCTACGCTATTAGAGAGGGTTAATTAGCTGCTGAACTGGAGCCTGAAGAGCAGGCAGAGAAGGAGAGACGCATGGAGTGAGACAGAGAGAAAGGGAGAGACAGAGGGCGGGCAGTTGGGATAGAGAGGTCTTCAGGGAGTCATTAGAGGCTGCTTGTTGTAATACAGCCACACAGTCAATAAGGATTCTCCTCTAAGGAGTAGAAGAAAGGCAAAGCAAGAGCAAGACGTGAAGAGAGTTTCACACTAAGTGTGTAAAACTTAGCACACGGCAGGCCCATGCTGGGAAACCGCGGTTATATTTTCTCACTCCGTGTAAATCCTTGTTTTAAATTGTTTTAGATCAGCAGCCGTCTTTGTCTTTGGTAAAATAATAGGCTATATTGTTTCTTTGACTACCAAAGCTGAGTCACAGCAAAATGTCTGTAGTGCTGTAAATAATACTAATAGTTGACAAAAAAGTAAAATAAAAATAGAAAAAGTAAACGGGACTAAGGAATTTATTGAATAATTATTTTGGCTGTCATAAACAACACTCGTGTTCACTGCTTATTTATTTTTGATTCCATAAAAGGTCTGTTGTAAAGAACTCTTTAAGCTCTAATATTGGGTCTGGACATGCTGAGTGAAATGTATTTAGCTACACTGTACTCAGATTTGTTTTACTTAGTGAATAGTTAGACTTTATAACACAGTAATTCAATTACATAGTTATGCAACATATCTTGGTGATTACCCTTCAACTTAAGGAAGTCAAGAGAATCTTGCTCCAGCATCTTAAGCTTGTGTTTATTTTTTGTAGTTCTCCACATTATTAATATGATTCTGTACACAGTTTAACTTATAGTATTCTTAGAATGAAAAAAGACCCCCCCCAAAAAAAAACAACAAAAAACAACAACAAAAAACAAAACAAACCAAAAAACATTTACAGTCTACCTTAAATCCCTTTTGACATAGACAAGCCTTCATAACTTTCCAGTTTGCGTTGTCTATGCAAGTGGTAGTTCAAGGCTCAAAGCGGCCTCTGTGAAGCTCTTTGGGGCTCCTGCTCGTTGATTTAAATTTCCTTCAGTCTTCCAGCGGTCCATCCTGCACAGCTATGAGTCTCGTCGCTCTCAGCTAAACTTAAGATAGGAAGTTAGTGTCTGTTCCCTTGGCATTTTAATGCAGATTAATTACTTTCTTCAGCCCACACAATCCAATTTCGTTCATTTGGGGATGTTTTTAGCTCTTTCTTGACCTTGGGGTGAAGAAAAAGAGAGATGGAAAGAGCGAGGGAGAGGGAAAAAAAAGCCCTCCACACAAGACTTATACCCTCAATTTAATAGCTGAGCGAGGTGTTTCTCCAGCATCATCAGATCAATGGAGAGTAAATAGCTCACACTTCTTGTTTCACAGTGCAGTATTGATCTTTTCCTCAGCCTCGACTTTCCTTTCCCCAGCTCCTCGTGTCTTTCAACCCCTGGGACTGCACTGATTGCCATAGATTGGACAAGCTAACAAGCGCATGATGAGGAACCAGGCTTTCTTTCCTTCTCATAGGCTGTTTCAATTTTTTTCTTTGTGACACTGGCATGAACACACACAGACAGATAGACATCCACACAGGGACTTTAAAACATCAGATCTACACAGCTCAGCACCATAAAGGAGTGTGCTGTGTCTTTCTTGTTCCCTCTGTTGTTTGCATTGTTCTGTCTTCATCTACACTGAGAGGATACTGTATCTGTGCCTGTCTTTGGGATGTTTGCCAGTATGATGGAGTGTACCAACTTAACTACACAGCAGTTCAAAGATATCGTGTTTTTGTCACCTCACTGGAAACTTTCTATTTTATTTTTATCTATTTATTTATTTTTCAGCTGGCACTCCATTTCTTCTGGATTTTTTCATCCACTCTGATATATCTCAAGTGGCCCGCAGAGTAACAAACTCAGTTTGCACTGAAGGATGGCAATGTAGCGGCACGTTCGTGGTAAGTTCAGTGTAAGTGCAACAGACGGTCTGTCTGAGTCCAGCTCTGAGGGGGATAGGAGGAGAGGTGGAGTGGAAAACTCCACCCCACACGTTGTAACTCCCCCCCATGATTTTACTGCATACGCAAATCAGGGTCAAGGGGAAGATTTTAAGATTGTGCATGCTTTTTTGGTTTAATGAATGAAAAACTGTTGGGTGATGAAACTTTACATTTTCTCTCGTTCTCTCCATGTTTGTGTGTGTCCACTTTTTTTTAATTTCTGCTCAGCATATGAAGTTGGTAATAAATCTTGCATGTTGGCAGGAGAGGTGCATGCGCTGCCATGCAGTCTGGGATCAATATCGTGTGTTTATTGAATCCAATAGTGTTTCTGTGAATAGGGGAAATGCACCAACTGGAATAAGTGATCAGATGCTCTTTTAAGACTCATTGCAAGTGTTTGGGCATATGGATCTGCTTTTTGTAGACTATCATTTCAGGGCTCTGGCATGACCTTGTCCAACTTGTTCAGAAGTGTCACATTTACCTCTTTTCTATTCAGACACTGCAAAGTACCTTTCACTGAACATTATTTCCGTATGCACTTTGCTGTTTAAATCTAGAGTTCGTAAAATGGACTTAATTTCAGTTGTCATTTGTTTACATTATTTTAGTCTTGGTTTTGTTATAGTCAACTGATAATAAGTAATATTGAATAAGGCTATCTGCCACAAACACAATTAAAAAATGCACACCCGTTATTTCCTCTTGTCTTGGCTCCATGTTCATGTAATATTTTAGGCAACTCTAGGAGAGATGACAGGTCTAACTAGACCTATCAGGTTACCCACAGGGTTCCCTCGGCACTGATTTGAGCACCATTAATTTGCTATTATGGAGTGCTAAAGATGTGCCCCTGCACAGTCATTCACCTGCCTTATTTAGTCTCACACACACCAATTGTGGACTTTTCCAGGGCAGTATTGCTGAAGGTTTAGTGTGACCCCTCTGGGAAGCTAATTTATTATTTGCAGATATTGATCTGGCCGAGTAGGCCAGCCAAGCGGTGGCCAATGTTGACTCTGCTCTGGCCTGTGGCGACTTTAACCTATTCCAGATTGAAGTAGACACACACTAGACTGATGGTCAGTGGCTGTTAGAACACTGCTGTTAGTAGTTGCTTCAATTCCCATACTTGCTCAGTGTTTTTCTCAATTAAGTAAACTGCTAGAAGTAATTGGCAAGAATGGAAGGACAGACTGTCTGTTTATGGAACATTTGTTTTTTGTCGTTTTTTGCCAACAAAAAAATAATCAGACACATTCAGACACCAAAACCACACATTCACATACATTCAGACAGAGACTGACAGTGTCTGGTCTGTTCAAGGGGAATAAAATCACAGTTAACAGGAAGGAAAACAAGTTTAGAAGGTCAGAGAAAACATTTATCAAGCTGTGTATGTCTGGTGGGTAAATAACAGAGGGACTGTAAAGGGCATGACTCTGAAACCACCAGATAACCACAGCAGATCATCTCACATAGTCTCAAGATTCACTGCAGAGAATGGATATTTCACAGAGGGTTGCCTTCAGACCACTGATGTATATCATAACTTTTCCTTTATTGCCGTATTATTTAGAACACAAAAGTTAAAATAATATAGTAGTAGAGCAAAAACTCGTAAATAAAATAAATCTAATCATGGTTTAAAACAAAAAAAGGGCAAAGAAAATATACATAAATCTTTAAACATTTATGGCAATGGACACAATAGAGTACAATGGACATTTCAAACATTGAAGAGGAAACTTTTATCTGCCAGAGTCTAAGCTTCGAATAATTAAGTTACATATGGAATGATGTGCACTTACAGGCATTTCAGTTATGTACTATATTTACTATCCAGATAATTATAATTTTAAAGCTGACCACAGAAAGGGGTAAGACGGAGAGAGACTAGACTAATCAGAATATGTCAGGGAGAGAGGGTTTCAAACCATCTATCGTATGTCTATACTGTTAAAACACTGGCATTAAGCCTTCGAGGCAGATTGTCAAAATGTTTACATTATATGCTGAGAGCAATTGCACTTGTGTGACAGTGTAATTTTATCCAGAAGGATTCCTACAACAAAAAACATATAGACTGCTTTGATTGACAGATCCAGTCGAAACAGGTTAAAGGACGTGTTGCCATGTTGCTGTCAAAACTTCCCACAAGATATCATTTTATCATTAGTCGTTCAGAAGTATTCAGCGTGGTCCACTGTGCTCTCTGCCGCTTGACTAAGGTCTTCTCGTAGTGCCCTCTTCCTTTGTAGACCTGGCTGAAATATTAGCTCTGCTCATTGTTTTTCATAATGAACCAACTCCTAATAATTGTGTTGCAGTAGTGAATGAAAACACTTTATTTCGGAGCTGATAAATGTTGATCATGCATCGTTTTTACAGACTTTGCTGCAAACCATTGTTCTACTCGAAAACAACAAATAAGAAATTGAGGTGGAAAATTTGAAATAGAAGATCAACTCGATCAATCGCATGCTTTCCACGCCGTCGTGACGCATGGTCGGAAAATTCTGTAAGTGCACGTCAGGTGACTCACAGGGAGGTTTGTGTCGATGGAGAAGCTCTGCGTCGCAACACCGTTGATTTGACGGTTAATCTAAAATTGCTTCTCAGATGCCTACTGAAATCTTTTCCAATATTTCATGATCAGTCTGGTCTTATTGTAATAGATTTTTAATACTCCCCCTCATTCTCTCAGTGATCAAACAGCAGTTTCTGCTTATGTGTGTATGTGTTTGTTTAAGAAGGCTAATCTAGGTAGATAATGGACATATAACCAAGAAAAGGTAATGCAAACAAAAGGTAACGACTGCAGGACGTTTTGTGATGAAGCCAGGTAGCATGAGTAATGGATGACTGATGATGGATGTCCAAAGAGGGGTCATTGATGAAAATAGAGCACAGTTTCCTGTTGCGATAGTTTTGCTTGATGGCCAGCAATATAAATACACAAGTTGGAAAATTTCAAAGAGATGAAAGGGCTTCTAACCTGTCCAAATTTGTCTATACTTTGTCTGTAAAGGTGATTTCATGGTTGAAAACCCAGTTTCTTGTTGAATTTGGTATTACCTCAGAAGATGGCTCATATTCGTCCTCCGTATTCATATGGATCACTGAAGCTGAGGCAGAGGTCAGACAGAAAACATTACAGAAGAGGAAACATGATGGAGTGGATTTTTCCACTGTTTTGCTACATAGTTTCTGCTAAAACTGTTATGAAATAGTGGGCGGCGTGCCTAAAGACCCCTAAAAGGCAGGAAGACAAGGAGGAAACCACCTTCTCCACAGACGTTCCATAACACTTCCAAAACACAATTGTTTTATTGCTTTTAGAGCCAACAGACTGTCGGGCTGCACATCACAGCTGTCTACATTCTGTGAGAAAGGCAAAAAAAATAAAAAAATTGTAAATAAAGAAAGGAAGGTGCTGAAAAACATGACACAAGGACAAGTACCCAGTATTCCCTTTTTTTGTTATGTTGCTTGCAAATGATTGAATGCTTCATGAAGCAGATCGGACCTGTTTTGAAAGAAAAGAACCTGACCTCGGATTAGAAGTCATCTTTGGGAGAAGTCTTTTATCCAGGCAAGTTTAAACTAAATAGGCATGCCTTGATTGAATATAAAGACAGTGTTGAATATTACCAGCATTTTCTTTTTCTTTTTAACTATAGATGATGCGTGTTTCTGGTTCATTATTAACATTTTCATTGGATTTACACCAATTTACGAGCCTTTGAACCTGCGCCACAACAAATTGGTATGTACATAACAGAAATAAGGCAACACACTTGCAGTCAAGTCGAGCGGCTTTCACAGACCTACCGCTGTCTCATCACTAATCAGGCCAATCCGTTTGAGCAGAAAATTGACATAAACAGTGCAATATTGATGGAAATATTTCATTTCAACTTCATGGTGACTTGGGAAGGAAAAGCAAACTTGCAAATGTACGTGAATTTGACAGAAGCAGCGTGACAATTCTATGACAACTAGTTGGATTTGGTGAGCTGTGTGCCAACACTTTTCATTAAGTTACACTAAGCGCTAATTAGATGCTACCTGGCTCTACATCACAAGCAAGTCTGAACAGGATCAGGATATGGCTCTTACTAGCGGCAAGCTCTCTGGTGTTGTTGGCTGATTACCCTCAGCAAGAGAATTGAAATGATGATGAGAAAAAGAAAAATCCCTCACTTCTGTTGCACAAGCCCTTGGCCCTGTTGGCACTGCTAGCTTTTTGATTTTTCCTGATGTCCCTGAAATTGATTTTCAGCCATGATTGCATTGCTTGTCTGTGGATAATCAAAGATTTTGAATAATTACTGCAGGATGACTGTACATTAGGGAATAACAAGAATAGTGGCAACTTCCCTTTGCTGTCTTTTATAGAATAATTTTAGCTGAGCACAACCGGATGATTTCACAGCCTACCTTTCAAATCACTCCCAGTTGTTAACACGACACCATATGCTTCATGTACATGTCTAATTAAATTCGGCCTACATTCTAAAAATGACTAGATGTACTATCATGTTACAGAATTTTTTAAAAGCCTTTATACAGGTAGTTAATACGGTATGTAATTTGGATTTAAAATGAGGCTTTGTGGATAAAGAGTTTGCCTTTATCGTCGTTGATTCATACATAGTTGAATCAGTCGTGGAAAGAAAAACTTGATGGCCTGAATTCCTGTAACACAAGCTTTACAACAGAGCAGCTCTCAGTAACTTTTTCCTTGCTTAATCTTGCTGTCACTGATTTAAAAACATCCTGAGGAAGGCAGTCTAGGCTGCTACTCCTGTGTGCTTCATAGAAGAGAGACATCACCATCCTGGAGCCACCCTTTTGTGCCACTGTGAAAGATAGTCTCTCGTTTAACACAAGAATGTAACTGATGTTTGCAAGGGGAGAAACAGATTGATTACAGGGTGAGGAAAGATTAATAAGCCGCACAGGGCAGTTATGACACCTATTGTTTCACGTGTCTTGCAGCGGCGCGCCTCCCTAAATGTATCATTGTGTAAAATATTGACCTAAAACATATCATTACTCTTTCATTTGTGGGCTTGTATTGCTGTCAGAAGAACCTTCTAAAAAGTGTTACACTCCCCCCCTTTTTATTTTTTATGGTCTTTTATGGACAGGTAAATACAGTATATTAAAGGCTCAAAATCTTAACATAAACTAAAAGAATATTCACAGGATCTCACAACTCAAAAGAAGTGTCCATTTGCCTGCTAGCAATATACATCTACAAAGCAGCAGTCTGTCCCGGGGCAAAAAGAAAAAAAGAGACCGTTGGGCGTGCACTTGGAGGCTGGACACTGGGGTGAAACGTACCCGTAAAGACTGGACAAAACTGCACATTCCCAACAACTGGTTAAAACCTTTGCAAAGTTATTAACAACAGGGTCTTTTGCAGAGTCTTGTGCTGAAGTTGTAGCTGGACTGAAATTCCCTTTGGCATCGTGCTGTAATTGGCAGTACTACATAGATATTGATTTAATTGACCATGCTGAGCCATATGAAGCATGAATCTGTTTCACAGAATAACCTTCAGCTGTGGCTAACACTATCACAAATTATGAAATATTGCTGATCTGTTAGTACATCTTGTGAAAAGAGAAACTGATAGAACCTGCAAATTGTTTACCAGCTGTTTCAGAGGGCGAGAAACCGGGTGTTCAAGGCCAAGTATTGGCACTTTTTGACATTTTTCCTTCATTATTGAAGTACAACTTATATTTTACATTTAGGACTAAATGGAGTGATGCAAATTAGTCCAAATTGGTTTAGAAAATTAAAAAATTCTGTACCACGCCTTCTGCCTGCATGGTCTCCCAGTAGATGCGGTGTCCAACCAGGGTCACCAATTCTCTTCAGTCTTTTGGAAAGAGTTCTGCGGCCTGATGGGGGCTACCGCCAGTCTTTCTTCTGGGTTGCATCTTCATTCAAACAAACAGACGGAGTGCATGAATCATGGCTTGGAAACGACTCTGCACTGTCTGGAATCACAAAACCCATCCTCCTGGGCCCAACACCTCCTGTGGGTGGAGTATGCCCATAACTCCCTCACCAGCTCTGCTACAGGCCTCTCTCTTTTTCAATGTGTCTATGGTTACCAGCCTCCTTCTTTTCCCCACACAGGAGACAGAGGTTACCTGCCCGTCTGTCCAAGTCTTCGTTCGCCTTTGCCAGCTTTTGGGTTTGAGCTTGCTCCACCCTCCTGCGTTTTGTGGGTCATTACGCTGCCTCTGTCAACCCACGCCATTCTCCAACAGGTGACTACCAGGTGGGCCGGAAGCCGTGGCTGTCTGTCCTCTTTCGCTGGTGGTTCCACCTCCTCCTTGCCTTGCTCCTTGCTTTTTCCATTCGGCACCTTGTCCACTCCCGTCATTGGAGCAGGGATCTCCAGTACTTGATTGACTCGGAAAAACTATGCTCCGGAAGATAGGTCCTGGGTTCCTTCTCGTCATATCCTTGATACAGACCTTTTTGCTGACTTTCATTGTCTTCATCCATCGCAGCCTTCCACTTCTGTTCCAGCGCACTCACTAGCCTGCCAGTCAGCACGACTTTCTGTTGGTTCCTCGAGCCTTCTAGGAACTGTTACCTGCTTTCATTTGATATACCTATTTGGTGATAATTTAGCCAAAAACTTTTCTAAACACTACCTGATGTTGTGCTGCACTTGGGTCCTAAAATCCACCTCTAAAGGTAACAATTAACATTTAAGTCTATTTGTGTGCAATCTAAAGCTGGGTTTGCTTCTCCATTGTAGCCCTTGTATGTTCTAGTGATCTCCCAAATGAGATGCATGTGACAACATAAATGTCAGAGCATTCAATCTGTGTATGTGTGTGAGTCTATATATGTAACACATAGCAGGTAACCTTTTGAAACACTGAGTGAAGCAGTGTGCATAATAAGAGTTGTTGCTTTCTTTTTTTTCTTTTTCTTCTGCAGCATTTCTAGCTGTGAGAGCACATCTCCAGCAGAACACCTCCTGCTGCTAGGAGCTTGTCTGAACAGCAACTGATGATAAAGTCCAGGCCAAATTGTTTGCATATTCTTCTGAATATTTCCAATGTTTATGTGTAAAAACAACTTAGGTGGCACATCATTTTGGCATATATAGTATAGATTACTTGTAAAACACCTCTGTCAGTCACGGCTCTTTGCAAGTAAAACCACACACACAACGCAAGCTGGGAAGTGAAGACCAATACGGAGCTTTCCAATCAGGTCAGGGACAAAGTTGTGGAGATGTGCAGATCTGGGTTAGGTTACAAAAAGTTTTACAAAAACCTCTGAGTATAAAAAATTTGCAAAACATATTATACATTAACATTGTAGCTCCTTAAAGAAGCACCAAAACTGTTATTTACTTTAAATGCTTAGCGTAACAGACCTTTATGTTGCAGGATCTTTTTTAGGCCATGCCTTTATTTTTATTCTATTTATTATTATTAATATGACTCGTCATACTTGCTCTATTGTTCCGTACCTTGATTTCCCAAAACCACTCTTGTGTGGTGCACACAAACACTCAAAGCCCCCACTCAAAGGGAATCCTATATCTCCAAAAGATCTATAAAACTGCGTTCTTTTGTTATTATTTTAAATAATCTGTTATTTTCCTCAAATGCATTGAAAACTTTAGACTTTTGCAGTTGCTTTCAGAAGAAGATGGCTATGAGTACCAAAAACAGCATTGCATATAAGCTAAGCAGTGTTGGCTTGACTCACCTAATAGTTCTTACAAACTTAAAATCCCTTCTGATTGTAAATGGATAGAAATTCAGCTGTTTTAAGCAAGCACCAATATCTAACTCCCTGGTTAAGGCCAATGTGGATTTAGGATTCATTGCAGTTCCACTCGCTGCTTGAGGCTGGTTCCAAAACCGAGTCAATCGTTATTGACCCCTATGTTGAAATTTTAACTTTTAATGCAGAAATAAACACATTTACAGCCTAGTTCAAAAAATGGTTTTGGTCTCTATTGTTTGACTTCCATGACAGCTCTTAAAGTGGTGACCTTTTGCTTTTTATTACGTCAGGAATTGATATAAAACAATACATTTATTTCTATTATTACTGGGAGACAGTTGGTTCAGCCAATGGCTTTCTGATCAGTCTGATAGTCATGGTATAAAGGTAAACGACATAATCTGCAGTTTTCAGTAACCCTGCTTGGGCTAAATACAGCAGAAGTGTTTGCTTTGTTCAGCACTTTGGTGAACCTTGTTTTGTTTAAAGTGCTTTATAAATAAAGTTGAGTTGAGTTGAGTTGAGTTGAAGGCACCACAGACACATCTGACATAGGATTTTCCATTGTAACTTCACCACCAGCTTTTTCCCTCATATATTTTCATATATTATATATATTTTTCCCTCATATATTTATAATCTATTTCTATATTGACTGTTTATTTTCCTTTTACCATTATGTAACCTTATTGTCACATTTAGATCTCCATTTATATCTCCTTGAGAAGTTGACAAAATTTAGAGAAAAGGAGTTTAGAGAAGAATGTTTTTCCCAACAATTGCAATTTTTTTCGGAATAACCACAGAAATGAAATTGAAAGTTATTAACAAAAGCAATCAAAATACAATTTATCAAGATAGTGTACATAAAGCTAAATAGACAACTTGGCACATTCCTAGTTTCAAAGCTGAATATTTTTCTGACAGAAAAATAATTTAGCATTGACCTTTTTGGCCTTTGTGCCGCAGCAGTCGACTTTTCTAAAAAAAAAAAGTTTTTTAGGCTGAATGCAAAAGGTTTTTATCAAACACTTCAGTCTGAATTAAAGAACCTTGAGGCTATCATTTAAGAGAAATACAGAGAAATTTGAATACCCGAGCAGATAACTATCAAAGATTTGAATCGCACCCACACATATAAGTCACAGCTGTCTATTGTCGGTGTTGCTTTCAGTTTCACAACCAGCAAAACACAGAGATCCGCTTGAAGACTGCCTTGTCTTGATGAAATTGTACATCACCACAGTTGAAACGAATATTTGTGTATCAACAAAGTCTGTCTTTTAAAATATGTCTTATAAAAACAGTAACTCTGTGAATAACTTTCCAACTCTGCAGGTATCTGCAAGGTGCACTGCACTTTAAGGATCATGAAGAGAAGCTCATCAATGGACCTGACTGTCTGTGCTCCTTATATACACCTATTTTGAATAAATTAGCAAACCAAATGGGCATAAAAGAAAAGACAGTTTGGTGGCGTGGTGGTTAACCATGCTTCTGTCTAAGTGCTGGTCCTGTGATGGTTTGCTGGCCTATCCAGGGTCCACACTGCTTCTCACCAGAAGATAATCTGTGTGGACACGAAGCCCTGAAACCCTCACCAGTATGAGGCAGGTATTAAATAAGAATAAATTAAACACATGGTTTTGCAGGTAAAAGTTATTAAGCTTTGTTTTTTTCTTTTAATTCATACTAACAAACCTTCATGCTTGGTCACTGGTCGTGACAATCAAGCAGAAAACCATCCGCTTCTGATCATCTCTCTACTAAAAATGAAGTGAAAAGATACAATGATAAATCACTAATATAAGACTGGAACAAATATAAAGGTAAACGAATTTGAATTTGGGCTTTTATTAGACAAAGTTAAAGCAGAACAAAAGAAAATAAAACCACTGTTATCACCCCCCCTTTTAAAGTAATGCAATAATTACAAACAATTGGATTAACCTACCATATTCACTATCAACAGCTTCTGGATGCAGTCATGGATGGAAAAATAATGCTTTGCATAACAAAAATCTTTCACACAAAATGTTTCAAGTGCTAAAGGCATTTCTGTATGAGGACTAAAGTGTATTCCAATTAGTCAAATAGCAAAGCTTGATGTTATCTAAAATTAGCTTTCATGTGAGATTTTCTACCCCTGTTTTTTCTGGTAGTAGCTAGAGGCATGACTTTGTTCCCCTTTTGCCTTAATTTGCTGCCAACCTGTTTTATTTATTTCTGTGGTTGCAGAAATTGCCTTTTGACCTTGATGATTACAAAAAGTAAGTGAGTTGAAAAGACATTGATAACCACAATTCAGCTAGTTGCTGCAGAAGGCTATTCATCTTCCTACCTCAGAACAGTTTGGGTTTTGCAGCGGTCAGATTTTAGCTCCTGCCTCAGTATTTTCATTATCTTGAGAGGGCTTGGAGGAGCATTTCTGCCACCCCCATGTAAACCTCTATTTCCAATTCACTACCCCCACCCCCACCACACACACACACACACACACACACACACCGAGCCACCGCCATTCAGATCTGCCCCCTTTTTCCAAACATCAGCAAACATTCATACCTAAAGTATACATAACACTTGCATAAAGTGAACGTTGAACATTTAAAGAGTCTGACATCATTAAATCAGTCCAGGATCCATCTGGTCCAGGATAGTGTTGATCATCTTTTTTAAAACAGAGAATTATCTCTTCTGTTGAAATGAATGGTAAAGCACACCTGGGATTGTAAGATGGTGTAATAAAGCAACTTTGCACGTAATGAATTCGAACCAGTTATTTAGAAATCAGTTCTTAATAATAGATGTGGGTCAGCAACAATGCTCACGGGATGTTACAAGACTTAGACCCATTGCAATACTGTACATAAATTACAAAAGAAATGTCTTGTTGTGTTCCGAAGACAAACACTGCCTTGTTTTACTGGTCAACCACCTATTCTCCTCCTCACAATCACTTGCTTACACAGACACAAGAACTCTCACACACCCAGCAGTAATATCACTTTGGACACCTGTAAAATATGGAAGTAATGATGTCTACCATGGATGAATGGCTCAATGAGCTTGCAATGGGGCTATACAGTATAGTGCCATGTTCACCTTGGGGTCAGTCGTTTGATTCAGGAGCTGCTAGGTAGCGCTCAGATATTATTTCTATTTAATGGTGGGAGGTGAGGAAAGGGATCTGTGCAAAAGGATCTCAACCCCCCCCCCCCCCCCCCCCCAAAAAAAAAAAAAAATCTTGGCTCCCTTCATAATACAAAATAAACTCTACATTCAACAAGAATATCCTACTCATGCTACTGTAGTGTGCACATCCTGTGAAATACAATTCTGATTATTCTAGAGGATGTGCACACTATAGCTTGTTTTGTAGGTTTTATCTATTGCTCTTGATGTTTTCTGCATATTCTTTTTGTTTTGTGGGTATTAGACCTCTTGTCTTTTCTCTCTCTTATTCTGTTGGCAAGCACTTGTCGTTGCCTCAGAAGTAAATTTGAGAAACTTAGCAGATATGTCAGTGCTTGTCTCACTACTGCAGGCACATAGATATTTAACAAAAGATTTCACTGTCAGATCACACTGTGTGGGGTTATGCTTGCATAACAAAAATTCTGATTTTTTTTTGGTGTCTGATTCCCTCATGGTCGCACCTTTGTGCATGAAACTGTTATCACAGCTTGTTAATTCAAATAGTTATTTGTATTTTATTTTAAAGTAGTTATTTTAACCACGTTTGTAACAAATATTTAAAATATTCTCTCTTATACAATGCAGCAAACTTTAGTCAGATTACTGTGTGGAACCTGGCAGACAAAAGAAATGTAAGGGGGCTGCATGGTGAGAAATAAAAAGGAAGTTCATTTGGGTTCTCCAGTGTTTCAGTGCTTTCTCTGCTGCCCTCTCAAGCTTAGAGAGGCCTGATGTGGGCAGGAGTGTGAGTGAGTCTGGAGCGCAGGGCGTGCAGGGCACTGTGTAGGCCGAAGCTCGGCATCTGCCAGAGAAGACAGTCCATGGTTTGTTCCTTTTCCAGCACATTCTTATGCAATTATCTGTGATAAACTCCTCTGCAGTCAAGGCACAAATCCACTTGTCAGAGGCCTGGCTTACTGAGGAACTCTGAGAAAGCCACATGGGTTTGAAGATGCATGAAGACACACATTCAAGCACATTTGTAGAGAAGCACAAATGTACATTCTCACACACCTTCTCACACTTGGATTTGCAAAAACAAAAGTTTAGCCTGCGGTGGCAAGTAGGTTTTGTATGTTGAAGCCAAAGGATGGAGAGCGCAATCCTGGTTTCCAGATTGACTTTCAGCAGAGTTTAGCACAATTCAATGGTTCCTGTGGTGTCCATCACTTTTGCCTCCAAGTTCTAAGATCTTCTAAGCACCAAGTCTTTTGGGACAACAAGTCCTGCTGTCAAAGAACCTGCTGATGCGGTCTTCTGCGCCAGTATCAGTGCTACAACAATTTCTGCACTTTCTGACTTCTGACTTTCTGTCACGCACAACCCGGAGTTCTGTTGTTTAGTGTATAATGACCTTCTCCCCTTTTGCCTACTGTGGAAATATTGTTTATGCGATTAGCCGTCTACGTATGCATATGATTAACATTATCGTATTTTGTATCGTACTTTCCTACAAATTGGGACACAAAAATAAGGAACAATGGCCTGGTTTTGCGTTCAAAGGAGTAATAACCATATTATACTCTTGCCATGCTTTTTTTTTTTTTTTTTTCCTTTAAACAAGGATTCTTGGATCTCTATTTTGCTGTGTATTATCTTGTCTGATGCCAGCAGAACAGGGGCAGGGAATGACAGTTGAGTGGTGTACTGTGGAAGACTGAAGGCTGTGCCAGCAGGATAAGAGAGGGTAGAAAACATAGGAGGGTGGGGGTTTCATTTGCATAACTAGCAGGATGCCCAAACCTTTCTGGAATGGCATGTTTACGGCACCAGGCTTGGCAAGAGCACACTCACTTTATAGGGTTTATAAAGGAGACAAGGGGAGGCACAAGCAGGATTTGGAATATTGTTAGTATACGTTTGTGCTTGCATGTGCAAGTAAGCGTCTGCTTTTATCTGCATGTTTGGCTGTTTTGTTTGCAAGTGTGGGGTCTCAGAGGAGGTATTCAATGCCCGGTTTCGGTGACTGCGTGGCAGCATCTAGCCCAAATGCTTTAACATGTTTGTATTTTGGCTTAAGTGCCCTTTAAAAGCAATGAAATAGAAAGTGCATTCATAAGCCAATCCTCAGGAATGATCCCATTTCAGAAGAGCATAGAATAGCGTTCTTTGTTGTGCTCAGGCTCCTTTCATCTCTCTGAGGTCATTTTCACAGAGCAAACAGGGAGACTCATTATCAAGCTGCACCTGAGAGGTCAGAACCTGGAGTCCCCCTCCTACATCTCTCCCTGAACCCCCAGCAAATCCTCCCCGCCATGCCGTGCCGCTGCTCACTGCTACCCCTGGTCCACACTCGGGTTTATTAGCGCAGAACATCTTTTCCAGTGACTGAGCTTGCCCTTATTGTCTGCAGCGGTCAGGGTCAAGTCAAGGGCACTCAGCCTAGATTGGAATCATTTGTCACATGGTCCCGGACTGGAGCTGATTTCAGCAGAGGCCAGGGTGAGGTACACAGCGATTCCAACACCACCTCTGACACAACGAGCAGGGGAGGGCAGCCACCGGACTACGCAGATGGCCTCAGCATATTACACAGTCGGTGCTTGCCAACAGTCCCCCTCCTTTTTTGGCTTTTTTTTTTTTTCTTTTTTTTTTTGCAAATTTAATGGGATTGAAATGGGGAAACGGGATTCAGAACTTGGAAATGAAACGTGCTCTTTGTGTTGTAACGATATACGATTGCAGCTGTTGATGTGTTTCCAGGACCTCTGTTTTTCTTTGACTGTCCAAAATACCTTCATGAGTCACTGTGATAATACCTGCACATTGTAAATAAAGTGAAACAGACATAGACGAGCACCTTTCTGCAGATGAATTACTCAAATTATGTAAACCGTGTGCAGTGTGTTGCAGTTTGGTCTGGGAGCATAAGGAACCCCACCGCCCCCACCTCTCTTCATGGTCAGCAAGAGCTTGCATGAACAATGGATCGTGCTGAGGTAGCATGTGGAAAATTACTTTAATACACCGTATAGAATGGCTTATTGCTTTGGTCAATAGGAGTGCAGTGAAGATGGTGTATTCTGCCGCTTGGGAAGGTTAGACCTGTCAAAGGGCCACAGTGACAGATACTGAGACCCTGCTTATAAGGTCTGTAATGGTTGTGCGTGTCTGTGTATAGTTTTCGTTTTTTATCCATTTTGCACGTGTGGTGGACGTCTGACTGACGAGCAAAGTTACAAAGATTACATATGACATGCTCCTTACCATTAAACTTTAGATTAGTCTAAAAAGTGTTTTTACCTTTACATGTAAGGTTATTTTAAATGTGGCACAATGTTGAGGTAGCTGTAAAAGAATAAAAAAAAACAAAAACAAAACCCACAGCAGATATTGCAAGAACGTTGAATCAAACAAATAATGTTTTCAGCAATTTATTAATGGAAAAAAAGTGGAAATACAAGGGGGAAAAAAAAGCAAGTGGAAGTGAAAGATTGTGCATCAGGCAATTTTAGTTTGTTTTCCCTCAGCGAGGCCAAGTGTGGAGGTGAAGGTCACTGAGACTAAGCACACAGCTCATAAACAGCACAGCTGGAGGAATCATTGAAATATAGCCCTTTGTTTTCTTGGGGCTGTAATTGGCACTGGAGCCGTCCTCCCCTTCCCGCTCTCTCTGTTGCTCTCTGTCTCTCGTTGTGTCTGCACGTGTTGTGCACCACCATAGTGCAGTTTTGAGACCCATTCTGCAAAGGCTAATGACTTTGGGGTGAAAGGGCACACCTGCGGTCACAGTGCCAATGCACGTTACCATAAATACAGAAAAACATGAACAGACCGACAAACTGGGGAAATAACAGTCATATTGGCACATATACCCTGAATCGGTAATAAAACAGGAATAATGTCTTATTTCTATTATTGCTAAAGCATTTTTCATTTTTTGCACAGCAAAACTGATATGTTGAAAACTCTATCAAAGTGTCAGAGGTCAGTTCTAGTTAACTGAACAAAGCAGCCGTATTATAAGTTATAAGTAGCTATATGTCATTGTTTTTCAAAACTGCTCCACACAATGTTTTGCTAATCTTGTCTTATATATATTTTTTATTTTGATTATGGCAAATCAGTCATCATATTGTTATGCCCTTAATGCATATAAGAACAGTTATAAGTAAACATCAAGACCACAACGCACTCTGGTGTTCTCTTATGCTTGTTTTCAGATATTCTCATAACAATTTGACTTAAAGGTCGGAGGTAAAAAAGACCCTTAATAGTTTGATCTCATAATTGAAAGTATTCAAATTCATGCATTCATAATTTAAATCCTAGTTCAGCCAAACAATTATAACAAACTAAAGTAGGGTATCGACTATAAATTTAAGTTGCAAGAAAAAAAAAAAAATTTTTACTTTCAGCTTGGTGCCCTTTTATTATTTCTGTAATCAAATGCATGCACTCGCAGCGTGATTATTTTCATGAAGTTGATGGTGGAACACCTCTTGAGGGATTTACATTGGAAAACGGCTGTCGCTTCTCCACACTGGAGGCCTGAGATCTCTGAGCAGAGGAGAAAAACAGTTTCAGATCCAGCCTGAGATAGCAGGGCTTTGCCGTATAATTACCATGTTAACCCAGATGATTCTCTCTGATCTCTGCAAACATCGGGGCGCAGGCCCCGCCATGCTGGCTTAGGCACTGATCTGTCACACTGCACTGTGGGACACTGGATGTATGTTAGCTTGCTAGCAATAGGACTTTTGGTGGGATCTGCACACACTTTATTTTAAACCCCTTGCGTTTTCTTGTGCACACAGCCTGTACAGGCACTTACATTTTCAAACCGCAGAAGTCTAAATTTTGAAAGAAAATGCAAATAACTGTATGGGAAGCTTTGATGAGCGGTAAGCCTCATTGTTCCAATTTTAAAATTTAGTAATGTATTCTTACTTTCAGCTCCCACTCACTGCAAAAGGTAAAATTCAAAAATGTCATTCTTTTTAGGAGACATATCCATGTTCTTTCAACAATAGTAATACATTTTGTTTGTATAGTTCTTTTAAAATTACTCACAATAAACATTTGGCAATTTTGTTAATTTTGTGCATCTAAACCTCTTTTTTTTTTTTTTTTATCTAAACCACACAAAGTGGGGATATATGAGATCTGAGACTGTTTCCTTCATTGAGAATTATCCCCCTGAATGTGAGGGGAGATTCTGTCTTTGGTTGCTTGCTTCCTAAGCCTTATTGATCTGTGGGCGTTTTTTTTTTTTTTTTTTCCTTCTCTTCTCTATTCTCCAAAGTCACTAAGCTTGCATCAATTCATCTTAATCTGTTTGCTCCTTAAACCCGGAACAAGGCATGTCTTGTTCCTGGTTGTAGGAGTCTCTCGGCTGGCTTCCTTCACATCCTTACCAGCCGGGCTTCTACTGGGTGGCAACAAGAGGCTTTTCATATCGAATCAAGTGTTATTGAGTTCCCCCACACACCTCTTATATTCCCCCTCTTCTTCATTCTCTCCATTTTTTTTCCTCTCTCTTCCATCCACTTTTAACAAAGCATTCTTTTAATGACTATGGGATTACGGGCCAACCTTTTGCAGCCTGTCTATGGACTAGCCTGTAATCTGACCTCATTACATCCCCTGTGACAAGCTCCTGGGTCACCACAGACGGACTACACCTTCTCCTTTGAGTAGCCAAGCCACACACAAGCCGCCTCACCTTGATATGACTCCTAGTCTTCCAAGTCATGCATCCAGCCAGACCACCCTCACCACCATACCTGTTCACCAAAGCGTAGGATCCCTTGATCCTGTTTCCTTCCCTTCACTTCTTCTCCATTACACTGCAGCCAAGATGAATGGTCGTTTGTGGGAGCAGATGAAAACACATTTACGGACGTCCAAGCAAGGGGTAGTGTCGCCGATAAATGTGGAAAAGAACATGTTATTCCAAAGAATCCTAATATTTGGAAATATGAAGAGTGGAGCAATCGGCCTCCCCTGGACTACGCTCTACATTGATACACATGTTCAAAACTGCACCTCTCCTCTGACCTTCCACACTAATAGACAAACACAAGTTTCAAGGTTTTGGTTGTTGACATTGCCAAGATATCAGTGGCCAATTTGAGGTATACATTACATAACGGTAATCATGATTTATTATAACGCTATTAAAATATCCTAAGATAATATATTAAGTGTTGAAAAGTAGCATTGCAGTTTATTAGGAAAAAGTATAAAAAGTCTATCAGTCATAGGAATCATAACTATATTAAGTTGTATTAAGTGACGAAATTTCTGTTACTTTATGTGGAAAACCGGGGGCTCCAACACATATTTTCTTCTATTATTTCTCTGTCCTTTTGTGCCATACTTATCCCTCGTTTATCTTCAACCTGTTGTCTTCAATGCTTAGGCAATCTTTCCCCCTCTCATTCTTTCTTTTCCTATCTCAAGCCATGTCCATCTCCATCCTGTCTCTTTGTCTGCATCTGTCCTTTTATTCCACTAGTTTTTAAGGGGTAGGTGTTGACAGCAAGTTGGCATGTTATCAGGCATACTATACAGGACTGCAGTGCAGTTGCGCTGTGCTTGAGAGAACAAGGGAGGCCAAGGTAGGTCTATTACATCACCCCTATCAAGACTGATTGGGCTCAGGACGGGGGTCCATGCACACTTATGAGTGGTTTGCCTGGCCAGGCCCATATGCCTTTAATATACGAACAGATGTGGACCACAGACCCTGAGCTCTCACATCCCATATTCCCTCCTTCTGTCCTCCGTACTGCCTCATGCTGTTGGTGCTGCCCTAGGCCTAGCCTAGTGGGCTGCACTAAGATTGATATTTTTATGTGAAATTACTTCCCTCCAGAATTATTTGCATTTTCCAATTCAGTAAAAAAATGCCATGATTTGTGAATTAATTTTAAAAAAAGACATAAATATGCCATAACTTTCAAATCACGGACAGGTAAAGTGAATTAAGTTACTTGTATTGTTAGTTCATTATTTTTTTGGGAAATCTTCAACCTGGTATATTTAAACTATTATGGAGATGAGTCACCAATAACAATTGTTTAATAGTTCCCTAGAGTAGCACGATCAGGACAGCAGTAGCTCCCAAAAAAGCTGGTTAAGAACGGCTCAACAAACATGTCAAAAACTCTGAGGTGTTCATCCAGACTCCAAATTCCCCAGACAACAGTCTGATGTGATCTGATGGCATCTGTGGTATTCGACTTAATCCATTAAGATTCCTATCCAAAATCCACAGGATCCAAAGGGGGGGTGTCCCGGAGCGTACCAAAGACTCCAGGACACTGTCAGATATTTCATGCCCGCACTCCCTAACAGGTCAGAACTATTTTGCCCGAATGAGAAGGACCTGCACAATATTTGGTGGGCTGGGTAGAGGAGGGTATAACGGCATGGCTGAGTAATTGAAAACACAAAGGCTTTCTCTAAAAGCCTTTTGGCACAAGGCTTTTTAGTTCCTAATTGACTAATTAATATGCCCCCCCTCCCCTCTTTTTTTTTTTCTTTTTTTCTTAAACACTTTTCGTACAGTAACGGATAAAGTGGCCAAATAAACAGCATCGGTTGAAAGGTGCTGCCTGTTAAATATTGAGCCTTCAACAACAGTGACTGCAACCCCTTTCTTTGAGATTTATTAGTGCTTCCAGGCGTTCTTGACTATGGTCTCATCAGTGTAAGAGTGTGTGGTGGGTAGCAGGTGGGTAATGCTCTGCTGCGTTTGCTGCGTATAGTAATTTGTCGGACCTGACCCAGTGGGGACTCGTGAAAGGAGAATTGCCTTACTCCAGTGAAAGAAACATATATTCATATCCCTGAGATGGGGATCAGGCGAGTTAAGGTCAAGACCCTGTGACTGTGGTTTGTCACAGGTTCTTGTACTCCACTTGCTGTCAGGAAGCTGATGACCCTCCAGTATCTTTTGTGGTCAATACAAGACCAGATCTGCTTTGTTTGCCACTCCATAGGATCTTTCCTCGTCTACAAGGGTTACATTGTATCAAGGAAAAAAAAAAAAGAGAAAAGGCCATCAGGTGAATGGGTGAATTTTAACACGCAGGAACGTGATGGAGGGGACAAGCCAAACAAAAAGAGGGACAAGAGAGCAACGTGATATGATGATAGAAGAGCAGTAGACAGGAAGCAGCAGGGGTTGACTCACTTCTCCTCAAGCGCGTCCCTATCCTGTTAGCTGTGCCAGAGCCGTACAGACACAGCCAATCAGGTCCCGAGGTCTCTGGCAGCTATGTCCTGGAGAGGGATTACCAACCCCTCCTATTGGGCGGGACAAGGCCTCCTGGTCTGAATTCATCAGCAACATGGCCTACGAGTTGTAGGAAGCAGGTTAATAGACACTCATCAGACATCTGCCGCTGGGTTACCGTCCAATAATCTTCTCCCTCGATCTGCTGCCAGCAATTGATGACCACAATTTTTCCCCTAAACCCTTCAACTGCCCTCCCTCCCTCTTGCTCTCCCCTCCTTCTCTCTCTGTTCCTCCCATCTTCTCTTCTGTTGCACACAAATGCATTCAGACAGGTCTGTGGCTGGTTACATGTGCGCTCACATACACATTTTCAACCTCTGCCCCCACACACTAATATATCTCTCTCCTTGTGCTCTTGTGATGGGGGCATAGTTTTTCAATTTTGAGAGCCACTTCTTGATGGAGGCTGGTGACAGATTTTGGAGCCCAGTGGTGGCTCAGTGTAGCTGTTTGATGAAAAGTCAGCTGAAATACAAGAGCCAAGTGTAATCTTCACTCCTAAAAAAAAACATTGTCTGCATCCTCATTGTTTCAAATGGGAAATAACAATCTTTTTTTTTTTTTCTTTTCTGCTTGTTTTTTGCCTCTCAAGGTCTTGCATTGTGTCTGGAGAATTGTTGTCAGATCAATAACCATCAATGACAAAAGCTTATTTTAAATACATCCTATTGCCCTTACAATTTTAATTTATCTTTTTTTATCTTTCTCTGTAGACTATCGTTAAGTTTCCAGGTTAGTATTGCATGCAGGGACATATAATAGCAGTTCTAATGGTAGAAACCACAGAACTGTGAAAGAATTCATATGGACCTTTCATTATTGACTGTTTTCTCAACTAGGTTCAGAGGGCAAGTAGAGAGTGAGGGTCCCTCTCTGCTTGGTTATTTATGACTTTTTTTCCTCAAAGTTATTTTTCTTTCTGTGATTGCAGAGTGGTGTGTTAAATCCAACGTGTCAGTAGATTACTCAGCTGGCTGTCAAGTGCACATGGTCAATTTGCCATGATGAGAGGACCTGGATCACACAACCTCTGGAATCTCTAAGTGGAGTCCCTCGGGGGGAGTCCTCCTGCACACACATGTGCACAAGCACACGTTGTTGGGCGACGCCAATGTGGTAGTCATTTTGAGCGCCAAAATCAAATGGAGGATCAATTGTTTCCACGTTTCTTAAGATAATATTATGAGAGGGAGAGAGATTGGCCCAGGGCAATCAAGCATGTTCTGTTCGGTGAGGTTTCTGTAGGAGGAGAAATAATGGGGTCAAAGGATGAAAGGTGACACATGTGTAAGAACGGTTCCTGGGTTCAGGTGTAGGACAGTGCCACTTGTTTCTGACTTCTCTGTACAAGCATAATGTACTGCACTGCAATTGCGCCTAATAACTTTGGGAATTACTTGTAAAAAATGAAAGGATAGGGGCCAGATAGGAAAACTGTAGCATACCAAGCCCATGCTGGAGTAGTTTAATGTACAATACTTGAAAACGTACCCTATAAATGAATCACATTATGGGAATGAAGCGATCATTATCTCATGTTGTCGTTGGCGTGAAACACTATTTGGTTCATAAAATTTCCTCAAGTGTCCGGACATGTGAGAGGGGAGTGGTCACTACCAAAAGAGTTATTCATAAGTACTGATCCTTTTTGTGTGAGGTATCCATGTTGGACAGGGGCGTGTTGAATGCCGACTGGTACTTGTGCTGAGGTCTCAAAGGGAATTTGGGACTTGTTGAATGTGAGAGGGGGCGTTTCCTCTGTTCACACTTGAGCTCTGCCCAGCCATGCTGAACCTCCCGGCCTTCATCTCCTCTCTTTGCCATCATCTCGCCTCTCCCAGCAACAAGGTAATGAAGTGAGTACCACTGTGGTTAACACTGAACTGATGGAGCAAAGATGGCGGACCAGCCTGCCTCCTCCCCTTAAAATTGACTACAGCATTAAGGCACAATTCACAACTGCAAGTACTGAATATTTGCAGGTATTTACTGTACATCCAGATACATACATATGTGCTTACTTGCGTGCATGGACTGTGTTTCAGATCACTGTCAGATCTTTGCTCAAAATAATTTCTTTGTGTACATATTTTGGAAACTATGCAGTGTTTTACAGTGTAAACATGGCAATTCTATACAGCCTTTGCATAGCTGTGAATGTATTTCCTCTTGCATGACTAGAAGAATGAGCAGACTTCCTAACAAACATGTTTGCTCTAATCTTGGTCACAGTCTGCCTGAGCTTTTAATGAGGGACTTTTTGTTTTTGATGGGTCTCCCTCTGATCCACAAAAAAACAACTCTTTCAGTCAGCAGTCAGCTCTTCCCTACACAGTAGCTCGGTGCAGTGGAAATCCACAAGCCAAGAGATTCTGACTTTCCGTGTTGCCATATTTGAGGCTCCGTTTGCATTCCATGTTCAGATGCCTCTTCTTTTGCCACATGATTTGCCACACTCTTAACTCTTGGTGCCAAGAGCTGTCCGGCTTCAGACATCTGCCATCTTTAAACGCTTTGCGCGATGCTGCCTTTTCTTAAATTATTTTCCTTTCTGTTTTCTCTCCATTGCCTTCTCTTTTTCATTTCCCTCTCCCCTTTGTGCGTCTAGTCAGCGATGGCTTACAGCTGAAGCTGATTCCGGCATGAAAAGTCATGAAAATCAGATGATTGCTTTGAAGCCTACTGTTATCCAGTCCCCTGTTTTACAGCAAAGCGCTTCAACAGAAAGTTCAGGTTTGAGAAACCTTTGCACAGTCAATGTCTGGTCAAATGTCGCTTTATTTCCAAATATCTTTATACTGTTCCTGAGTAGCGTCCAGGAAAAGAGAACAGATTGGATTTTCTATAGAACTGCCTGGGCCAGAGATAACGGCATTTAAAAAAAATTTAATTATCTTAATCACAAGTCTTTTATGGCTTGAATGAATGATCCAATGAGTTGGATTTCACGCGTGCTATTTCTTTGTAAAATAAAAATAGTTTGAATCGCGCATACATCATATGTGTGTTGTATAAGTTGGCAGTACTTAAGTATTGTGTTTTTGGACAAGGACGAGGTGAATACGGGGTGTGTCCCTTTGGAGCCCCGGGAGGTTCCACGGCGATCAAGAATGGGTAATGGGCGTTTCTCGCCGTTCACACTTGATCTCTGCCCAGCCATGCTGAACCCCTCAGCCTTCCACTCAAACGGGGTCATCATCTCCATCTCCATCCCCAGCAGCAGAGTAATGGAGTGGGGAACATTAGGGTCACAGTGGCTAATATGGGGCTAATGGTGATCAGATTCCCATCCCACCTCCTCCTATTAAGCATGCAAATAAATGGAGACTGTTACAGGACAATAGGCGGGGAAAGTCCAGGCTCCATCGATTTTACTGCCGTACAAGCTCCTTGTGAGATATTATTTTTCAGTGCTTTCTGCGGATCTTTGCATTGCAACAACTGGAGTTATTTGGCAACTGCTGTTCCAGTACAATCTTCAGCTTTTAGATCAGCGTGTGTTTTTTAATAATGTTCTCAATTAACGACTTTTATTATTCAAATAAGTAACAAGGAGAACATGGATAAATATTAATAATCTTTCCTGTTCTTATCGTTTCCAGTCTTGACTCCTATTTCCCAGTTTGCTCCAGCCTACCTGAATCGCTTGCCGGCTAGTAACTGTGAGAGGAAGGCCATTATATTACTCAGATAGAGGTGTTAGCCGTTCTGGGCCGACCTGTATTGATCGTCGGTAAGAGGATGCTGAGCGGGGGAGAGGGACTATTTGCTTTAAAGTTCAATGGCTCTCCACTGCTGTTAGTGTTACATCCATGGGACCAATCGATATCTGGACAGAGACCTGTGTCACGAGGCACACTCCCCATTTAGAAACATCATAATACTACACCGATGCTGCTACCCTACGGCCAGAGCTTGTGTTTGTATGTTTTTTTCCTCTGTACCCCCTCCCTAGTGACTTTGCTGCCATGTGCCCCTTTGCACCTTACTAGCTGCTTTTTTTTTTTTTTTTTTTTTTGGTACTGTAGGCTGGGTTTTAGCATGCAACTGTAGGCTGAAATCTGTGTGAATGGTAATTAGAGATGATACACATGGCTGGAAGGGAGAGATAGAGAGAAAACACTGAGCAGAATAAAAGGCAAACAGTCATTTGCAGCAAAAGTAGGTGTCACAAGGTAACTGATTGTGTAAAGAACACAGTGAAGGTGTTCAGTGGTGTGTGTTTGTGTGCGTGCACTTTTCTGCCTCTGTTTTTTTGCCTAAGAAATATATAATAAAATGCGCTTATTGCATATCTTGGCTTCGGTTCAAGTGCTGAAGGGAAAGAAAGAAAAAGGGCGCAATTGTTTCTAGTTCAAGGTGTGTAAGGCACAGAGGCGTACATACATAATGGGGTATTGTCAAGGGGTTAGTGTGAGGATATTAATGCCCTGGTTTGTCCAATGTTTTTTGGTGCAGTGTTGCTCCCTGAAGGGAACAGTGAGAGTTGGCTGCTCCTACTACTCTACCCCAAATACACCAACCTCCCCCAAGGCCCTGACTAGAGGTCACTCTGTTTAGCACGAGGCGAAGCCCATTTTTGCCACGATGTACCAAAATCCTCTCATCTCCACTCCTCTGCCGTCTTGGTAAACACAAATGCCCCGCCTTCCCTCATTGTGTGCCGAGTGTTCACCCTCTTTTTAAACCCTCTCTGTATCTCTGCTCATCCCAGTGTGTAATCCCTCTCTACCCATATGCATATGCATAGCTGCTCTATGGCTATGCATACATTAGCATCACCCCCCCCCCCCCTCTTTGCCGAGACCCACCCGCTTCTACCGGCACTTCTACCCCTGCCAATACCCCTCCCTATCTGTAGCCTACCAATGAACCTGTTTATGTTTGAACATTTTCACTGGCATTTGAACTCATCCCATTGATTTCTTTATGGCGAGAGGTTGTGAAGCAGTTCCTTAAAGGGGCTGAAATCGACCAACTAAATATTTGACTAAGAGGTCACTAAGATCACGCAGAGCCCAAGTGAGAAATTCAGACATATGTAATGCAAGGGAAGTGGCTGTGTGTCTCTGACAGGAAGAGGCTGGAGGGAAGATGCAGCCGAGCGAAAAGTGCTGCAGCAGGATGCGGAGTGAAGAGAAGAGGAGAGTAGAGCTTAATGCCAGGCGCTTTTTACTTTCACTCCACAAGAGGGTGCTGCTGGACAATCCATCCTATATCTTTATAAGCGTTAAGAAAGATAACTCCAAAACACTCAATATACTTGTATATATTTAAGAAATTAATGTCTTACTCAGTAAGCTAAAATTACATACTTATATCAAAATTGCAATCCCAAAAGCTCAACTGATTGTCCTGGCACTTCTCTAAGTACTACTATTGTGCATATGTGAGAGTGATTACATGCTAAGCTATCAGTACCATGAAACAAAATTGACTTCACTCTTTTTCTCGTATTGTCAATTGATTGCTGTCTGAGCAAAAAATGTGCCTCTGTGATAAATCTGAGAGGAGAGAGGTCTTGACCAACACAAGAAGAGAAAAAAAGTGAAATAATTAATCTAATTGAATATCCATTAAAATGATAATTTCTGCCTGACTGGGAAACTGAGTGGCAGTGTCCAGAGTATTACCTGACACTTTTTTCTCTCACTTCACCAAAGAATTTCTCCCCCTTCCTTTTTCTCTTCCAGTCAGTCATAACTCCTTTTTTTTTTTTCCCACCACTGCATCTTCTTAGGCCTTTTTAACGTGATTAGAGTTCCATCCTGAATTACAACATTAGGATATTCAGATAGCAACATTTGTTCTACATTATGCCCCGTGATGACAATAGCCCCAGGGCTTCCAGGGGGCTCATGTACCATCTCTTCTGGGTCCTTGATGTTTAAATGAATAATGGTTGCAAATAGTAACTGTAAATCACATCCTCAGATCGCAGCTTAGCACAATTTGTTTGTTTTACTTTATGTTTCTTATCACTAACACTTGGTAGGTTTTGTAACCAAAAAAAAAAAAAAAAAAATGAAATAGGAAAAGCACTTATCTTCACAATATCTAGGTGCTACATAATCCACTTGTTATAAGCTGTTGTTTGAATAATGTAATTACTAATCTCTGTGCCCCCCCATGCTCCTTCCATTAACAAGCTGCCCTTCTCGTCCTTTTTATTTCTTTTCGTACCGTTGAATGCTGCTGTGGCGTCTGTAGCCACGGTGTATGTTGTTATGGTGTTCAGAGCCCATGCCAGATGTCATAGTTAACTTTGAGATTCATGCTAGAGGCTATTTTGCTGTCAGTGATTTAGATGAAACACTGACATGTTCAGTTTTTTGACTTGCCCACAAAGCTTCCCACCTCTTTATTTTTTACATATTTTTTGAGAGAGATAGTAAATTTACCTTGAGGGTACACAGTCGTTTTGCTCTGTTAAATGCAGGAGGCTCCCAAAGCACAGTATGAACAAGTAGTTATCAGAAGAAAAACGGAAAGTGCCTGTTTATGAAAATGTATTTATTTTACAGTGTCATTGGTATGAAGAATACAAGCTTGTGCAATTATCACAAATTGATTTCATCACAAGGAATCGTATTGTCTTTATTTGAGCTGGCATATTTTGTTAAAAAATCAGCGCTTTTTTATTTAATTCTAGATTTATACAAATTGTGTTACTCTTAAAAAGACCTCCCAGCAATCAAACAACATTCACTTTTGGCCAAATGCACATCTTTTTTTTAGCATGCATCTGTTGTTTTATATGTTTTTTTTGTGTGTGTGTGTGTGTGTTTTAAGAATTAAAACAAATGTCAGGTTTTTTTTCTTATCACAGAAAAAGCCACTTAATTGATGGCAGAAATTGTAACACATTTTGAAAAAAAAATACATATATATATTATAACATGGCAATTTAAAGTCTCCAAATATAACAGGGTAATATGATACTGCTGATTTACAACAATACTGTCAACTACAATTTCATAGGTATTTTTACTCAACTAAACATTTTTGCAAACAAAAACACAACATGATTGGGGTAGTTTTTGGCAAATCACAATAAATGAATTGCATTGATTATTCCTTGAATATGTAGATTTTCTAGATATTTTATGGAGTGGAGTTGCAGTGAATGAATTAGACTGTAACATTTTACATTTAGGCAATAATTCATCAACTAACTTTTATTAGTTTAATTTATGGGAAAGCAGTTTTCACTACCAGCACTGTGGTAAACATCGTTAATCAAAATACATTATTATAATGAAGCTGTTTTAAAATGTTTATTAAAGGAAATAAAAAGGGGGTTACCCTTGCTTTGTGCATCTTTCCACTGTCGTGATAATTAATAGCTAAACTGAAGGCTTCCTTTGCCAGTGCTGATGAGGAGACAGTGCCAGAGCAAGAAGAATAGGTGCACTATAAATTCAACAATATCCAGGCTAAACCTTAAGTGATGAACAGTGGTAGTCCCATACACATGGGCCCTGCTGTCCTACACAGTGCTTGAGATGGCAGGCAATTAAATCTGTTGACGCAATAGGTCACGGTAGTTGTCTGACGCTCACTGGACACAGTGGTTATTTTTGGCTTTACATCAGCTAATATTGTTGTAATTAAGGGGTTCTGTCTATGTACATGGGATTGCATAATAAGGAAAGCCTCCAGGTTAAAACTGTGATTCTGGACTCTTACCGTGAGCACACATGAGTAATCTCTCTGCCTTGGCATCCTGATTAGATGCAGCAATTCTTATCCAACATATTTAAAGTGTGCAAACAAAATGAGTTTGACTGTCAGCATGTTGATAGCACGTAGTTATACCCTCATGTACCTTTGCATTTATTTGCTGTTCCTTACAGTAGTTTTCCAAATCTGTTAGCCAGTAAATAAGTTGACCTCACAAAACACTTTGTACTTGCACTCGCGTCACAAATTGAAGTGTTAATCCAACCAGTGTCCTTCTCGCTCTCTCTCCACCAGCAGCAGTGGTGGGGAATCACTCACCACTGCTGCCTCCTTGAGTGCTATTTGTTAATGAAGGCCAAAGTGTTAGATGATAAATATAACTGAGGAGAAATGGCACATGTAAGTGATCTCATTTAGGAACATTACATTTGAATTTATTGGGGTGCTTGGAGGGGACAGAAGGGCCATGACTCTTAGGGAGAAGTGAAGGGTAAAGGCTGCTGATGGCTGACTTGTTATAGTGGAGTCAGCTTCATGTTCGCTTGGTATTTGAATGTGAGGCTTTGTATTTGTAAAATATCATTGAAAAAAAAACATGGAACAAAGCAATGTATTTCCAACCAAAAACGTTTAACACCACTCCTCCTTCCTGGCAACTTTTCAAATACATTCCTTGTACATTTGAAATTTAAAAAAAAAAATCACCTTAAAAACAATAAAAACCTTTCAGGGGAAAAGCATATTTATTAAACACACATTGATTTGTGTGAGGACATGTTTGGGGAACAACCTCCACTCAGTTCAAGACTCCTTTTTTGTGTATAATCCCCCCATTACAGAAGATGGGCTTTGTAGGACTAAGATACCTACTTGCATGGTCAATATATACTCAGTTTTGTCACAGCAGCTGCACTCGTATTGTGCAGTCAGCTATTTAGGAGAGTCCCACAATATCTGAAATTTTGGCACAGTGAGCCACACAGAATATAAAACCTGCAATACCTCCAGCTGTTTGACACAATTTGGATTGCAGAAGATGAACAGTATTTTCAATCCATTTCTTGGCTCCGATGCATTTAGTAAATACAGTTCCTGGTTGGTAAGAGGGATGTTGACAGAAAATCAAAAGCAATGTAGCAGCAGCGTTTCTATAATGGAGACTTAGCTCTACTTTACACTCCTCTTACAAAGATCTACAATTTGAAAACAATCAATCCCTTCATAAGAGCCTGTTATTTTCTCCTATAATAAGAGCAGCGGCTCTTCATCATTCCTGCATAGCACTGATTGTGTTTACACTTGAAATATAAGCATTCACGGCATGAGTGTGAATTGAAAAAGAGGATGTGGCAAGGTTTTATTTTTGAGAATCCCACTCTTGTCTTTTTACCTTCTTTCACCTCTCTTTTGACTTGTTTTGGCTTCGTAAGGTGCCATTGAAGTAGAAAAATGTCCTTATTAGGTATCAGTGGCGTACCGTGGAAGTTACAGTGTGAGGCACGGAGCGGCAGCGTACACAATTATTTTCCTTCCTGTTCTTAATCTTGGCAAGAGTAGTTTCACAGTTTTAAGATTCAGGAGGAAACGCATTTTTTAAATATCTATACACATGAGTGCCCAGTACATTTGTGTGCCTGCGTTTTGACAGTTTTCATGCTCTACAACAATAGTGAGATGTTTTTATCTGTGATCTGAAGTTACTCAGAAATATCTGTGATCTCTGGGCCATAAGTGGATTATTAATATTTTGACAAGTTGCAGAGCAGAGGAGTGGTAGGAACATTTTCTTCCTGAGTACAAAAAATATTTAAGTACACAGTCTCTTTTTGCAAGCCCCTGCCTATGGCACAGTATCTATTAGACCCTTTTCCATTTCTTCTCACAAATGACCGTTTAACCGTCTTTCCTCACCCTGACGCATCGCCTGTTATTACTGCCATTGTCTCTCTTTCTGTTGTATACATGTGTGAGGCTGGGTCCTTTAATATGCGAAGAGCTTTTCCTAGGCTTTCCTACAGGCATACTAGTCTGTGTTTACTGCTCAGTCAGAATGCCTTCTTTCCTCAAGTTTGACATGCTTTTTGTTGCCATGGTAAGCCCTTCCTTAAAATATATATTTCTGCTTTTGGCCTGGATGTTTTTTATCTCAGTGGTTTAGAGCCTGTTGCCCCCAGGGCCAGATTTAAATGTGTGTGGGTCTTCAAGGATTTTTCTGCAGAAAAGCCGTTTGGATTGCAGCCGTACCACCATACAAGTGCGACCGAATTGTGTCATTTCAGGTTTTTGAGCCATCACTGAAACCAAAGGAAAGTCCAAAAGAGAAGCAAAAAACACAAAACAAAAGCTGATGAAAATGGACCAGATTGGATTATGTCAGACTTGGCATGTGCCTCGTTATGAGGGAAGTCTTCGTTCTGTCTTATCACACTCTGCCTTACAGCTAAATGAATTAAAAAAAAAAAAAAAAAAAAAAAGGTTTGGGGGGTGGGGGCAGACTTGGCTTATTGGAAAACAAGAGCCAGATCGTAACTGTAAATACTGGCTTAAGTGGTGTGGGCTTCACACCACAAACAGGAAGTGATGAAAAGATAGACTTCATTTTTTGTGCATTTACTTTTGGGAATAATTAGCCCTATAGGTGCTGAAAAGAGACATTTTTTCAAATGCATTTAAGTTAAAACGTTTGTATGTTGTCAGTGACTTGGATTTCAAATAGAGCATACGTGTGTGGACTTAGACACTAAAATAAGTTAATCTGGGACTATTTAAAAGTTTTGTTAAAAAAAAAAGAGGTTTTATTCTCATAGTGAAGTCATTTTCACAGCTTGTTCCACAAGATGCAAAAGAATCTTAATCCTACAAACATGCTCAAGATGCAAATCACATGATGAGTCTGTTAGGGCGCCAGATTATATAATATTTGTTTGGGATTGTATTCATGTATTTTTCTAGTTTCATTGATTTATTTATCACATATTTATCACTGTAAATCAGTGGAACTCAACCTTCGTGTCTGCAAGAGCCACGAGGATGCCTACTTTTAACAATCAACTGATAATCAAGAGGGATTAAGCACTGAACATCGTCTAATTGCTTTAGATCACAGAAGCACACTGTAACTGGCATAAGTGCAAATACACATGCTCTCTCATTAAAAAAAGATTTTAAAATTCAGAGGAAAGGTATTTACTTATTCAGTAGCAAGTGTGACTTATGCTTGTGATCATTATACTGCACCTTTGAAGCCCAGTTGTAAGTCCATAAACTCGTGACTTCCTGTCATTTTCAATATCCACATTCTGCTAATGGTGTTTTCTCTCTTTTTAACAAAAAGACAAGTATGTTTTTAGATGTTTAATAATTTATTGAATGTCTCATTGTTTTTTTGTTTTGTTTTGTTTTTTTTGTTGTTTTTTTTGTGGGGGGGGGGGGTCTAAAACGAGTCTTGTATGTGTTACATGTTTGTGTGCTTGAACATGTTCTGCACACTGTGCCATGCCTGATCTCCTTCTGTATTACACTCACGCCCTCTAAGTGTGCTGTGACATGTCCTGAAGTCCTTGTTTAGCACCTCTCTTTGTGTGTCCAAGGTGTGAACTGATACCTCGTGTCAGCTTTAGTCAGGGACAACACAATAGCAAGAGAGAAATAGTTGAGATTCTACATAAATGGATAGGCCTTGAGGATAAGCCCTGACAAAGCAGGCAGCACAGTGTAAAGACATAATTGGAAAAAAATGAAGAAAGAAATGGAGTACTGGGGAAAATGGAGATGGGGCTTTAATGGTTGGTTGTCAGTTTCCTTCAGTTTAGTTCAGGAGGAAGCTATTTTCTTTGATTTAGGTGGTTGGATCAATGAAGCTTTTTATTAGTGTGTAGTGACGTGAAGTGTTGGTGCGTTCATCACCGGGCAGACAAACCAAAAACAGTATTTTCACAGGGCTCAACCTTATCACCACTTGTTAGTTAATTATGCATTGAAAGCGAGGGGCAAGAGTTCAGCAAAGAAACACTTTGATTTAGCCCTTTGAACTAAGCCAGGAAAAAAAAAATCACTTCTTTTAATCCTTGCTTCTATTTAATTATGGTAGCCGGAGGACACAGACCTCCATGTCCATCATCTCCAGCATTATTTCTAATGCAATCATTCCTGCAATCTGAAATCAGAACCTTCAGCTGAAAGAAAAACATAAACATGTCAAAAACATAAACATGTCAAACATTACTTTGGAAAGAGGGAAAAAAAAAGGTGGAAATGAGTCGGCTGCATTAATTGAGGATGTAAAGAACTTTTCCAGCTGGTCTCAGTCTAAGGTGATTTAAACTACAAGATCTTTTTTGATCATACTAGTTATGTCTCTCAGACTATTACAGGTCACATTCTTGGCTTCTTTTGGATACATTATTATTATTTAATTAATTAATTTATGTTGCTTTAAAAGTCAGACGGTGAGAAATAACATTTTTCAATCATTCTTTGGAGAAAACAAAACGATGAGCTGAGTTCAGTGTAAGTATCTCCAAATAAGAGTGAGTAGACCTTCAAGGTTTGAATGCGTCTTTGGCATGTCGCCATCGGAAAAGGAACAGTTTCTGCAGGGATATAGTTTATTCCCAAACTTATGAACAGTCCAGACCAGGGGGGCAAAACATCAGCTAAATTCTGTTCTAAATAAATCTGTTGCCACATTTTGTCAACTTTGATTGGTTAACGCTTGGATTATCAAATGGAAGCCGTCATAATTTAGAAGCAGCTTTAAATGTAGTTGGCCAGGCAATGTCTAAATGTTTAAAAGTCAAGTGAAGGAAAGAGATGGTTAGACCTGAAGTTATGTCCTCCAAGGGAACTTTACAAAGATCCTTTCGCAGATTTATAGCCACTTACCTTGGAGCCAGAGTCGATATTCATAAACATGGCTTCAAACAAAGCCCCCATCACTACCCCTGCTTGTAAATAAATACAGATATGTCTCTTTTACAGACAGCAGCAATCTAAAATATTACCACCAGCATAATTTTACCACACACATTAATATTTTACTGCACATTGTATTTTACCGCATTGAAGCTTAAACTTTCATGGCCAGCCCAAGGATTTTACTTTTTAAGAGCTTGTATCATTATTGGCCAAGATCTATTGAAAGTTCAGGAGATAGTTTTTTGTTTTTTTTTTAAGTTCTCTTAATAATTTCACAGCTAATGTATTTTCTTTAATACTCAGAATCAACAACATAATCTGCTCTGTTTTACTGACTATATTTGTGTAAGGTCGAATTACTTTGTAACTGAGCTTTATGTTATCAGTTTCTATCCTAAGTTCTTATTCACCCTAAAAAAACTACAGGAACATTTTGTACAACGTTCTTTTGCATTTTCTAGAACAAAACATAGTCACTGTAGGTATATAAAGGCGCGCTAAAGCATGTTTCCTGCTGCCCCATTGTTTGTTTTTCTGGAAAATGCAGTTTAATAACGCAGCATTCATATATCAATTTACAAATTGCTCATGTAATGGCAGGACCCCATTAAATCTAGTCTGAAGTGTTTAGTTTTTCCTCTAAAAATGTTACACCCAACCTGTACATTATCTGCCTCGTTATGGTGGGAATAAACTCCAAACATCTGCATGTGTGCGTTTTCCTCTGTGCTTGTGTTTATGCCTCTCTGGTGATTTAAGTGGCTTTAATGTCAAAACAAATCTAATTAGCGGGTGCAATAATTATCAGCCATTTTGCACAACTTAAACTAATTGAGGCTTTATATTAGAGTTAATACCACTGCCCTGTTTTACAGTTACCAAAATGTTTGGCCAGAAATATTGCCACCAATAATAGAGATTTTTAATTTGTGCATGCCAGTGTTTTAATGTCTCCCTATTAACTATATTTTATAGTTTTGATTGTCTTAGCCAGATGGAGGTCATTGATCAACTGCTTTTTTTTTTTTTTTTTTGCATTTTGTTTTTAAATAATCTAAACAACTATATGTAAACAATGGAGTCAAAGTCAAATAGGACAATAACTTTAGTCTATTTCCTTCATTGGCTTTAGGGATTTTATTTTATGGCACGAGTTAGATCATTACGTTTTTAATTTGTACATTGGAATGTTTCTAGAACTAGTCGAATCCAATAAGGGAGTGAATGGGTTTCAAAGGTTCATCATACAACATATTTAACAAGTGATATGCATGTTCTCCTCTTCTCTTCAATTCTATCTGCACTTTACTCTAAGTTGTCTCTCATGATTCTTCCTCTCTCTGCTCATGCTTTGCTTCATGTATTTGAAGCACTTTGTGAAATTCCCGTCTTATCCTGGTGAATATGAGCTGATCCTCAGACCCTTTGCTCTTGTAAGGAATCTCGGAGGCTCTCAGGCTCTCCTGGGTCCCTGTTTCACCCACCAAATTGATGTCTACAACTGGAAATGACACTTTCAGCAGGATTTGCCATTCTAAACCACCTCAAACCCATGTGCTCTCGTGCATTTACTCTCAGAGGAATTGCTGTGAAATGCACCATAGCTTCAAAAAGCAATGAGAATAGAATGCTTCAATGAAAAACTGATACCTACCCCATCAGAAAGGGAAAAAAAAAAAGATATTCTAAAATGCTATTGCTGTCATACAGTATTTTTTCTTTTTTTTTTTTTTTTTTTATACTTCCCCTCTATCTGAACAAAGACCAACAATTTGTGAATAAGTGGGTTTTGCCTGGGGGATGTAATGGAAGTTAAAAACAGAGGGAGGCTAATACAAATCAATAATCACATGAAGGAGGTGCATGTCTACCATTTGCTTCATCTTGTTAATGTCTGTCTCAGTCTTTCTGTGAGTGCGGACACAGATGGTATGATTAATGCATGCCACTCAGACCTCAACATCTTTTCCCCTCTCCTTACATGCCAAGAAATGTCGGAGCACAGTGACCATGTTGCTTTGCTTGAGGACTAGTTATGATATAATTTGACATTGAAGTTGAAGGAAAAGGGAAAAGGTGTGACCAAGAATCCCTCCCTTGACTTATTTTCATCCTGGGGCTGCACTTTTCTCTTGTCGGGCTTTACACATTGGCATAATGGATAAGGGCAAGGGTGTGAAAGGAGCACCTTTAGGCTCCTCTTTCAGCTCTTACAATCTTTCCTGCACACACTCTTGAGCTGTGAAGGCCCTCTTTCTTTACACAGCTAGCATGGGAGCCCTGTAACAGGCTCTAATTGATAGGGAGGTGTTGGGGTCTCTCTGTATGGGCTGACGGGATGAGGGTAAGAAGGAGAAAAAAGGGAGAGAGAGGATTACATGCGTGCATGTAGGTGGAGCGGGGGGTGGGGTGGGGTGGGGCGGGCTATGGAACGGTCTGGACCCTGTCTGTAATGAGTCATTAATTTCCTAGCAGTTTTGTGGTGGTTGGCTCATTACTGGTCTGCAGAGGAGCAGGAACAAAGCTCCGGGTAGGTAGGAGGTGAGCTTAAATAGTTGGGCCTCAACACTTCCCAACAAAAGGAGGAAGCGAACGTTGAATGGCACTTGGAACAGATGCAGTAAAAAGTGGCAGATGCAGATTGCAGGAGAGAGCAGATCCCCCTTCAAGCACTTTTGTCTTTTTACTTTGTCAGACTGCATCCACAGTCTAATTAGTTAGTGCAGTATTTCAGTTCTGATAGGGCCGTGTCTAGTTGTTGTCATGAAATGGAGTCATAGGGATGGAAGAAGCCACATGTGTTTCACTCCCATGTACAATCTGTTCATTGCAATGGTTAAATTACTTCATTTATTTCATGCACATTTGAAAACATGAAGCGTTGTCATTTTTAGAAGTGGTGCAATATGCAGCTTGAAGTTTGACAAGTGTATTAAAAGAATGCCTACAGGTTATTAATTACAATGTTAATTGTGTCTTTATAGTTTCTTCCTTTAGGAAAAAATTATTATCAACAGCTTTGAAATGGTTCGAATGAAAACAACGCTATGACTTTGTGGAGTGTGTGAACCATGTGTCAAAGATCACCTGAGGATCAAACACAGCTTCGGTTCAGTTTTGTCCTGTGTTGAGCAGTTCCATTCAATCATCATGTTATCATTATTCAGACAATTATTAAACTATATTCCTTTAAAAAAAAAAAAAGAAGTCATGTATTCTCTATTTACGCACTGTAACAATTACTTTTTGTCTTTATTATGATCCTTCATAAAAGAAGGTCCCAATATTGACCAATTGACCTGTTGTGTTTTTTCTTTTTTCAAAAAAACTCAAATCAGCTAAAGAATATCTCAAAGAAATGAAGTTAATGTCAGTCATCGTGAGCTGTCACTGGTGTGCTTCAAACTTCACCTCCTTTACTCATTTTTATGTGCATATCAGAGCCCTAAAGCCCCTGATCATTACATCACCTGAGAGAGATGCAAGGAAAAAGAGAGAGAGAGAGAGAGAGAGCGAATATGGCCCTGGCTTCTGATCCATAACAGTCATTGCCTGTTACATACATTTCAGAATTCATTCAGGCTATGAAGATAATCGAGGTAGTCGACAGTTTCCCCTGCAGCCCAATGGATTTATGATAGCACTGTCAAGAAAATGAGGCAAAATGACACAGTAGCTGACTTTAGCTGCAAATAATGTGATAGGCCGTACAGTGGTGCAGCAGCAGCTGCTGTCATCGCAGGTAATAGCCTATAAAGAAGCCTGATAGCAATACCTGTCATTTCTTAATGGCTGACTTCACTGAAGAGCTTTTGTGGCCTTTAACATGAAGATAATAGAAGATACAACAAATTTTACAGCTTGTGCGTTGCATTCATAATTTATCTCCAGAGGCCCTCATGCAGCAACACAACAAGGACAACATGCTCCTGGAGGTGATGCTGGTGAGAGACGCAAGATGAGCTGCAGGGCTGTAGAGACCCCTCTTGTACTTTGCAATTAATGGAGAAACTGCACAGAATCTGTAACCTGTCATATCAATATTTTATTTTCTTTTAAATATACCTTTTTATTTATTTATTAGGTGAAAAAGCATGGCTCTACAATGTTGGGTTGAAGTTATATAAAACTGTGTATGAATGTGTACTCTACTTAATTATTCAGGATTTTGTTGTTTGTTTTTATTAAATTGAAAATTAAATAATACTTTACCAATAGATCTTTACCATTAGATGACATCCAGGCGAGGAACACAAATAAAAACATCAAATCTTTCAGGGGCCAGTGACCTCGTCACGCCTTCCTGTGAGGGATATTTCTTCAGGATGTTGGTGCTGCTTGCATCTCACAGGTGAGTCTCTGCTCTCTTCATGATACTTTTTATTGCAATATATGCATTTACAAAGGCTTTAAAACCCAGTGTGGAGTTGATGTATTTTTCTGTTAATAGCACACGTAGACAGAAGGCATGCTCACCTTTCACAACCTCGACATAAAAACAGCGTAAATCCTTGCTGCATGTGAATGTGTGAGAGCATGCTTGCATCTGTGGTGCTCATCTATCCACATCATTCATTGAGAGCTCTCTCAGGGCTTGTGAGGCTACATAAACATGGAGGTTGAGACCTCCATGAGGCTGCTCTTTCACCTTGCTGTGGAGAACTTCAAAGTGACTCCTCCTCACACGGCAGATGAATGCTCCCCGTTTGCCAGGCTGATATATTGTCCCCAGTTGCTTTCTTCTTACTGTACTATAGCTGTGACTGAGGCCCCATCGTGGAGCCAGAGCTACGCCATTTGTTAGTTTTAGCTGTGTCTCCAAGACCTGGCTTTAATTCTAAAGGGAGAACATTAATCCTTTTAATTCAACATTTTGTAGAGTCGTTTTACTGTGTTTCTAATGCCGTCTAATATTAACCCCATTAAAAGTGTAATACCATTTAAGTAGAGTGCTAAAAGCGGATCATTTGTCGCTCAATTTTGTTTAAAATAATTCCAAATCTATGATCTAAATGATTAAACTATAGGAGTAACGCCCTTTAATGTGATTCTTATACTGTCAGGCAAACATTTACACATATTTAATACAAACATTTATGAGCTCGCAATCACGTAGACATGTCCAACTGTACACAGACACACTAACCGCCTATTGTGGGCTACACTTGCTCTTTTAAATCCAGTAATGTCCCTAGTTTGATCCCTAGTTCCATTCTGTCATGAGGGAACAGAAATATCCATCTCCAATCAGGCCTTAATGAATAGCCTGATGAGTGCTGGGCAGAACTGAATTACCAGATAGGATTGGAGAGCGTGAGAGTTTGCGTGCAGTGTGTGTGTGAGTGGGGTGTGTGCAGTAAAACAGAACACATGTAGGAATTAAATCTCTAAGTTTGAAAAAAAAAAGAAAAGAAATTCACTAATTCTGTCATTTGAGCCTGATGGAATCAATCTATTAATACGAGTTTTCATTTATTAGGGTCAAACTCGGGGGGGATATACAAGAGCAGAAAGGAGAAGTTAAGGAGCACAAGTGGAAGTGATGAACGGTCACATTTGCAAACTGGAAAGAAAGTAAGAAAAAAGTTAATAAGAAGAAAATGATACAGAGATGGGAAGCTTAGAACAAAAAGAGAGCAAGGGAGTCAGTGGTTTGAGAGACAGCTTGCCAGGGTCGGAGCATATTGAGGGCAGCAGGTGGAAGAGTGGCACAGTTAATTAAAACGCCTGTCTTAATGTCTCAGCCCGTCACTCCAGGGAGAGAAATAGACACGGAAAGAGAGACTTGCCAGGCTTGAGCTGGGCTGCACCCAACCAGACATCTACACAGCAAACTAACCATCAGGCCAACCCACCATGCCACATGTCAGACAAGCCCTGACACTTTGCCCTTCACCCCCCTTCATGTTTTGCCACACATAAACAGACAGATGCACACTCATAAACATGTGCATAAATGCACATGTTTAAAGCCAGCATTTTTTTTTTTTAACTCTCTTACATACTCATGCACAAATAGAAATGACCACTCTTGAAAATAAAATAAAAAAAGGAAAGAAAAAAAAACCCACTTCTTGTTACTGTTTTGCTCTGCAGCATCTGTAGTCTGCCACTAGACCAGCAGTCTTACAGCCCTGCAGTGTAATCTGTCTGCTTTTAATAATTCATAGAAAGCACAGGCTGTGCACTTTGCAATGAATGCTAAGGGTAATGAAGATGTTATGATATTTCTATCATGGCCTGTCTGAAGCAGCGAGAGAATCAAACCAAAGATCTGATAAGCAGTCTGTTCTGCCTCTTAACAGGATTTGGCTGTCGTCACTGCCTTACAAGTAGACTTTAACAAATCAATTCTGCTCTTTAAGCCACAATCTATCACATTCTGAATGGATGTTAACAAAATTTAAATCCCCACTATTATAGAATTGGTATTCTACATAGTCACAGACACAACTGAACCTAAAATTATATTTAAAAGTCCCAGGTGTCACTATATTGTATTAAAAGTGTGTACTGAGAAGGGATAAACTGCAAATCAAGCTTTTAGCGTTCCCGCCATTGACGCCGACTTCCACATGTTTCACCTTGATATCCGTCTGTTGTAGACAGAGAAACACTTGTTGTAAAGCTCTTATTAAACTTAAATTAAATAAAACATAAACTTGATGCACAAATCTGTATAAAAATTACCACAAATAAAATGTTTGGGTTTTTTTTTTTCGAGGATTTTGTAAAATGTTTTTGGGGGGGGTTTGTTCCGTTTCTTGAGGGGATGGGTGCCGTGTTGGAGCTGGTGGGCAGTAATCGTGGAAACACCGGCCTTGTTTGACTAATGTTTTATCAGGTTTTGCTGTATCACTGCGGATTGCTTTGTCAATAACCAGCCCAGGGCCTCAGTGAGCAAGAATTTGAGATTGTCAGGCTGAGTGACAAGCTGGAGATGGCAGATAATTCAAAGAAATTGGAAGTGTGAAATCTTTAAGGGCCACTTCTTAACACAGCAAATGCCAGGGTATCTTTCCATCATCAGCTGCTCCCACAAGCCACTGCATTGTTAATGGCGGCCTGTCTGTCCATCAAGTCTGCTTCAGGGGGGGATTTAGAGCTGTTTGGTGCCTTATCTCTCTGACTGCCTCCCACCAACCTGAGCAGCACACAGACCTCAAGTATCATGTGTGTGTTCCATGTGACCAATGATGATCTTAAATCTACCCCTAGAGTTATTTATATATATATATATATATATATATATATATATATATATATATATATATATATATATATATATATATATATATATATATTTCTATTCATTTACTAAATTATAGATGTTGATGTATTTGATTTTCTGTCAGCGGTGTATTGGTGTAGCTTTTATTTATTTTTTTTCTTTTTCAAAATCAGGAGCCAAATGTGATGGTGCTTGTAGCACTTGTTTATTTAGCTGTCAACACTACTGACTGACCTCAAATTGAAGCATTAAGAGCTCCTTGTCGCTGTGAGTGGGTTTGTCGCTGCTGCTTCTTTTTTTTAGGGAAATAATCCTTTATAGCACAAAAACATAGTTCTGAGTGGGGAACTCAAAATGTCAGTCAGCGAGATGTGTGATGACAACATCATCACCTACCATTCACATCATCAAATGAGCTTCATTAGCCATAATGAAGTTCAGCGTGATGCAAGATTCTTTATGTAATAGGGAGATAGTGTTTACAGATTTCTTTTGAAAACTAAACGTTGTACAAGTAAATGTCGTATTAATGTAGCAATCACACAATGTGCTGCTGTCCACCAAGACCCATTCAAACACGCTGTGCAACTGCTGGAAAATATACGGACGCAGGAATAATACAAATGTCGTCTATGAATTGACTGGTACTTTTCATTAATAAGTCAAGAACTGGGTCATTTGAAGAGCTAGAATTAGTGTAAAAACAATGTGAAACACAAGTTAATTATTAATTTGTTAATTAGGTTTATGATTAAGAATGTAATAACAGAAAAAAACAAATGTTCCCCAAAGTTGGAGTGGTTAATACCAAGAAGTACATAGCCAGTATGTGTGGGATTTTTAATATATATATATATATATATATATATATATATATATATATATATATATATATATATATATAGTGTATGTGCACTCTGACCGCCTAAGTGAAATTTAACCCTTTCACGTCTGAATCATAGCACTCCCACCTAACCTGCTCTCACACTTTCTTTCCCTTCACTCACTCATGCTTACACTCACAAGCTGAAGCTGTTTAAATATCCATTAGGATGTTTTGGTTCATACACTCCACAAATACAGCAGGACGAGACGGCGAAACAGGCAGATAATGATAGGGAAATTGAAGAGGAAAGAAAAAGACACAGAGCAGGAAGAAAAAAAGGGGAGAAAGAGGGAGTGAGTTGATGGGAACAGCAGATAGAAGAGAAAAGGAAATTTATCAAAAAACCCATGTGATATTTAATGATCCTTGTATGTGGGGAGAGAAGACCACACCAGCTCGTTCTCCTCCGCCAAATACCGATCCCCTAACTTAATTTCCTGCTCAATTGCTGTTCTATAGTGCATAGTACAGTGATACAGGCTGGTAATATAGAAAACAGATTGCCTGTGCGGCAGAGTGGATAAGACTGAGGCTTGTGCTGCTGGAGACCTGAAGTCTCCAGGGGGCTCTTGTCGGTGGGCTTCACAAAACCAACAAAGCCCATCTTTCTCTGCAACTGGCAGCAGCTGGCAGGTAGATCTTCAAGCGACGGAGGTTGGGAAGTGGATCTGTGGGTGTGGTGTGTGACTTTGTGTTTTTTTTTTCAGCGTGTGTATGTGCTGCTGGGAGTCTTGCTATTCTTTGTAGTAGAGAGTTCCGTGGTCTTCCATCTTATGTTTGTGCCGCGACTCCAATCCACTCAAAATGTGGGCCTGCATGGGCAGCAGCCATCAATCAGTGTACAGAACAGTGTGCAACTACATCCACAGTGTTTTCCCAGAAAACACAACACAGACTTGCACCTTCCATCAGGAATTCATACATACTATACACCTGCCTGTTAGTGTTCGAGATAGTTTGACGAGTACTAGAATTTCCTCTCCGTTTTTTAATATTACAGCATTCCACACAGATTCCCTCAGTCCTGTTTCTGACATACAATAAATGTACCTTGAAATTAAGTAGTATGCAAAAAAGAGATTTGTAGATGAGTTGATTATGTGCATAATGAAAAACACAACTGTTTCGAATATAAGGTCATAATTACCCTTCATAAACATCCCGGCTATGTAGACAGTGTGGGCATCCCAAGTCATAAAATACATTACTTCATCCCATCACTGACAGATAAAAAAGGGTCATGTTTGTGTATTCGATTTCTCTTTGGAAATACTTTTCATTATAGGGCATGTTTATTCATGGATAAATGGAAGGAGGGTGAGTGAGGAGCTAGGTTTCTGTGTTTTGTTGGTGTTTTGTTCAAACCTCAACCATGTGACGGGATCCATAAATTACCTACCCTGCCTTTAAACTCTTCATTAATCGATATCGTACAGTGCTGACGTTGAGCACTGTCATGGAAACTTGAATTTTTGCCACAATATTTGATCAGGTTATTTTACAGTATCCAATGTGTTCTGATCATTATGTTGATGCAAAGTCTGGAAATGAGCACCTTAATTGACTCAGTAACTTGGTATTTATTTGGAAAAGTGTGCGTGTGTGTGTGCGTTTGTGTGTGTATGTGTGTGCATGTGTGTGGTATCTACCGCTTTGGGGCTGATAATGTTTAGATCGCCCTGTGACCCTATAATAATTAAGCGGGTATAGAAACTGAATGACTGAATATGAAAATGTTACATATTACACATTAAAGACTGAAAAAGAACCTCTTTGGTGTGATTCTTTCCATAAGGGCAGTTTAGAGTCGCCTTTTTTGTCAGGTGTTTATGACCTGATGCAGACAAATTTTCTCAACATTTGAGCAACTAAAAAAATGTTGGATGTTAAAGTATTTTACTGGTGTGATGATCTATGTAGAGGAAGACTTTGAAGATGAGTGAGGTCTCAATCTCTAGGAAAAACTTATATAATTATGATGCATCATAGTAATAACATAGTGATGACTAATGTAAAGCAGCATGGTGCCTTAGTGGTTTGCACCGTGACCTCACAGGGAGAAAGTTCCCGGCAGGCGTCTGTGTGGCGTTTGCATGTTCTTTCTTTCTTAATTTACGTGAATATCTGACACACTTGTACTTGACTGACACCTTTAACATTTGTGCTCGCACCTACATAAAGTCTTTATGTGATGTCTGTTTTACTGTCTCACACAAAACAGTTCAGAAGAGTCGAGTCCAATGATGTTCTCCTTGAGACCAACGTTACTTGTATCGCAGTGCTTTAAGAAATCCTGCTTCATGGAGAACGTGTCACTAGCCTACTTGCACCAGTGTAAGTAGTGTGAACCTTGCCCGACCTCTTCAAAGTGACAAAGTTTTGTTGCGTAAGAACCTTGTGTAATGAACTTCCTCCCAGGAGATGTCATTAAGGATGAGAATGTTTGTCTTCCGCTCTCTCCAAAATGAATATTCAGCTATTATCACAACACAGTATTCAGATCTGATGCAGCTATTGGGTTTCAGCGTGGAAGCAGAAAGTCATTCTCTCTGATAAGCAATTCATTTTCTTAATTTGTCACATCTTTTTTTTTTTTTTTTGGAAAACACTAAGGGTTTGTCGTAGGGGGACTACATCAACAGCCATAGAGATGTGGATGGGACACTTTTTATCAAAAAAGCTTTGTATCACACGCGTGATTGAGATTTTACTTAATTTACAAGACAAGATGGTGACATTATCATCTGGATCAAAGCTGTATACCTTTCAGACCATGTCTCCTTAGGAGGCTGTTTAGGGGAAAACGTCAGTGCATGTTTGTGTGAGCGAGCTGTGATAGACGTACAGAGAGAACGAGAGAGAGATAAAGAAATAAAGAGAGAGAGAGAGAGAGAGAGAGAAATATGTCACGTTGATTATTTGAATTTTCATGTTTATTGAAAATGAATTAATCCAAGGTTGAAATATTCACAAGATCAGGAAGGAAGAGGGGAAAAAAAAAAAAACCTCAGCCTACTCTGTCAGATTGCCTGATTGCCAATCCCCTTCTGAGTATCATCATCCTAATAGTAAATATAACCACAGGAAGTAGTGATTCCTGCTCCAAATTATGTGGATGTTTACATTACTTGTCAACTGAGTTATATATTTCTGATCAAAGATAAACTGAATGAAAGAAAAATAGAGGTTACTGCGTTACTATGGTGGGAAAGAGGAAATGATAAGTCCCAGCAGAGTGATGTACCTTGTGAAGCACCCTGCCCCCTCTACACTCCAAACAGAGTCACTGCCAAGATGTTGCTTGAGCTCCAGGCCTGCAGGTCTTGACATTGCGCGTAGAGCCAGAAGTCATTCCTCTAAAGTGAACCTGAAAATCAATCTTCAGAACCTGTGTCCTGTTCTTCTCACAGCATCTCTTTATGTTCTCTTTCATCTTCTCTGTTTTGGGACACAAGGAAGATGATCTGTTGTGGTTTATCTTTCAAAATCCTGGGAGTTTACAAGGGCAAGGCTTGGTTTTTAGGATGAATTTCATGGAGCTGAGTGTCTAGGGCTCCTCCTTTCAAGTTTATCATGTTGGCAGCCGTGGATGGCTCCTCTAAGGGTTGTCTCAAGTCGTCCTCCCACGAGTATTGGACTTCCAAACACAATGACATGAATCCTTAGGTCCATTTGTCCATCGTGTTCCTATCAACATAGAATGTCAAGTTTAATTGCACGGCTTAAAGTACTGTTGACCTCATTTTAAACTATGGCATGAATGAAAAATGTGATCACATATTTCATTTGGTGGAATGCTGTGGCAAAGTTTTCATTATCATTAACCTTAGGTTGTTTTTTATTTTTCGGCAGGGGTTCAGCGCACAGAGAAAATAAATGGACAGTTATAATGTAGTTTCAGCTGGATCGCGTCTCAAAATGTGAAGTCAAATGCTTTTTAGCTGGTGCGGTAACTGTTTTTATATTTAAGAGCTATGCAAGGCATCAGCAGTGTCCAGACTGTGTAGCTCATGACTTTAGAGAGTAATTTCAGTCGACAAGTCTCCATAATAAACACTGATTTATTGTTTTTGAATTGAGAAATACATTTTGTGCGTTAGGCCAAACACTGGGAGGTTTAATAGGATCTTTCCATTCCTCTAATAACCAGTACGCTGTATTTTAGTTACCCAGCAAACTATACACGGCAGACTTTTTCCTTGGTCTTCATCAGTCAGCATTCATAAAAAAATTTATTTAAAATAAAAATGGAAAAAATTATCTCTTTGTGCTGAACACGAGGCCAGTGTTAATTACTGTTGTTAACTACTGGTTATTACTAGTGTTAACTACTACAGTTTTCCTTGTGGTTACACGCTATTTGTCTGTTGTGAATGTGGCTTCTTTGTTTCTTTTTATTAAGTTTCTCCTCATTTATCTAAGTGCTTACAAGGACAATTTTGAAAAAAAAAAATAAAAAACTAAAAACTGAAGGTTGAACCTTTACTGTTAGAGGTTATGCTTGGCCTTTTTTCCTCCCTTTTGAAACCTGCTTCTTTCTTTTTTCAGAAGTGAGTGGAACCACCCACTGAGTGTAGGTCACCAGCCACAGCAAAGGTAGTTCAGCAGGGCTGCAGCGAACTTGGCAAACGGGCTTCTAATACATTTAGTGAATTGAAAGTAAGATTTAAGTGGGGCAGCACAATGCGGCCAACCCTCTCTTTTCTGAGTTGGTCCTTCTTTTTGTATGCAAGACTGTGGAAACTGCTCTTGTTCTCAGGGACTTAAAGTTTTTTTTTTTTTTGGTTCTTTTTTTTCCCTAGCATAATTATTTGGAAACAGGTCAGTCGGCTATTGAGGCTGTAATTCCATTACATTTTTTTTCTCCCATGATTTCACATTCAGTACTTTCATTTCTCCCGCCTCTTGCTCCGTTTCTGTTTTTGTCTATAACACTCTTTGCTCTGCTTTGTGTATGTGAGGGTTTTGTTTTTAAACTGTTGGCAGCTTTGTCTCAAGATTTTATATTTGTCTTTTTTTGTCTTGGACAATTGAACTTCTTATTTTATTTATTTAAATATTCAGAATGCAAACAAGTAGGTGTTTGCTTATTCAGCAACTAGTTTAACAAATTGAAAAAATCTGCTACTACAAAAAATATGTTTGATATTTAACAACATTCGATCTTACTATCATAGACATAACAGTGGTATATTGTACTCAGGCTATATATATTTCTGTGGCTGTTTGGTTTTAGAGGATAACAATGCAAAGGGGTAAAAAAAAAATCATTTTTATGTATCTTTTTCAGTCTCTGCATGTCTTTGCCTTCACCTGACATGTCTGCTGCTGAAGATCTAAAATCTGCTCAACACTTTTTCTGGCAGAACCACATAAACATCCTTAAAATGAACAAGTAAAGTTAAATTTCCCAGCAGTCCCTTTTAAAGTATTTGTTATTTCAATATTTTTTTTATTTTACACACAAAGTGTAACAGTATGTGATCTGAATCACAAGATAATTTGCAGTAGGGGTGTGATAGTCATAATCTGGCGAGTGAAGACAGAAATACTCCTCTGAGTGGCCTTTGAGGCATGTTTCTAACAAACTGTTATGACTTGATTAGACTTTCCTCACTGTGGGTGGACATGAAGTTTGTAAACGCATCATGTATCTGTCATGATTCATTGAAATTTCATTGATCACATGTGTTACTACTATCAAATTAAATTAGCTCAAGAAGAGTTTTATTTATTTCTTTGTTTGTTTATTTTCTTGCAAGTTGCATCAAGCACACAGCCAAGCAAGTTTATAATGCGAATTACTTCTGTAACAATGATGGCTTTCAAAATAATTAGACTGGCTTCCCATCAGCTGTGTGGTATACGTGTTGCATGAGCACTGCTGAACTGCTGCTGTGTGTCTCCGTCTGCACCAACACGTCTTTGCCCTTGTTCGTCACCAGGAGCAGCATCTTCTACAATCCGTGGTTGATATGATTTAAAAAGTGAAGACATAGAAGTTGGTCAGTTATAACTTGAGTTTACTTACTTGTCAGTGCTAAAAAGAAAAAGAAAAAGAAAATCAGAATCACAGCACATGGACCATATTTATTAATATCTGTGACTTATTTAAGCACCGTGACTCCTTTTTTATTTAATGTATTGCTGCCAATTTTAGGCCAAGATAACGACCAGAAAATGTTTAAACTGCACTTTAGCCGGATTCGACATCATATAAAATTTAGCACTGTAAAAGTCTTTTGCACGCTTAGTCTTGTTGTTTTATTAAAGTTGTAATGACATTTATATTTATTTTCCAGTCTGGAAACAGAAAACGCAGGTACCTGGCTCTCTTAAACCTAAAGAGAATGTAATTATTTAAATCCACCGCTACACTCTGTTTTAAAAACAGCTTTATTAGTTGATGATTCTGAGGGCGGTCACAATAAATACAGAATTTTTGTCATTTTTCACTGCACATTGGTGTTACTTTGTGTATATATATCATCTAGAATTGAACTGAGTTTTTCTTTGACCAATGCTGATTATAAAAACAATGGCCTTTGATCAGCCAACAGTTTACTGAGTCCACTTTTAATACTATCCCAGAATTTCCTCCTAAAAACAAGACTAGTCAGTAAAACTGATAAAACATCAGAACTAAAAGCGCATAAGACGTTTGTATACCGCATGACCAACATGCCAGCTCTCTAGATGCCTTGTAACTGTAGTGCAGTTTGAGATGTGCGTCCACAAACCCATTAAACACGCTCTAAACTGTTAACATAGCTGTTAAAAGGGAAATCATTACATTTGGCACATGCAGGGCACACGCTACATAGCTGAAGTGAAGCCAGCCTTATCCTAACAAAACAACGAAGGCAATGTAGAAATATTGCATCTGTTTTTTAGCTGTCAGCATCTTTCTGACATGTTTATTTGAGATGAGAACATGTTCCCAGAAACACCCAGTGTCCTGATAACACTTTTTAAAATGGTGGACTCAAGCATAAAGTTGAACGAAAACAAGAGATGTATTATTTGGACTCGTATTTCTTTTATTTTGCAATTTCACGTGCGAGTCTGGTGAAGACAACAGAGGAAGGAAAGAAAAGCTTTGTCAGGGATGCGTGGCCTCTATTCTCATCAGAACTGTGAGCTGGACCTGGAAAACAAACTGTTATGACAGTGTGACCTGGAAAGTTCATATTGATCGGGAATTTGTATTTTAATTTATTTTCATTCCTTTATTAAAACAAAAACACAAGAACAGCTTCCCTTAGTCTTAGTTTAAAAAAAAAATGCTGGGACAGAGGCAACAAAAATTTTGAGAAGACGCATCCCGAGAAGCTGAGTATTTCATGGTGAAGAGTAGGAGGGGCTCACCTCCTTTTCAGTAAAAAGAACTTCATGAAAAAGTGAGTTTCAGTTTCAGAATTTTCTTATAAGGAGGAAAAAATTTGAGACATTGGGAGGGCAAGCAGAATCAGCACGAAGCTCTTGGAGTCCAGCTGGTCCCTGACTTCCAGGGTCTATTTCAAGGACATCTCTGTTTCTTTCTTTTTGTAACACACACACACGCGCACACACACACACACACACACACACGCTCATTCACGCGCACACTCCTACTTTACCGACCCTCCTACACACAGTAACACTCTCCAACATCGCTCATTGTCTGGCTCCAGTCTTTCCGTATCCTCATTCCCCACATCATCTCCACCCACCTTCCCCTTCTTAACTTTTGCTGTATCTGTCATTTTCACCCTCCTCATTTTTGATCCACGGGCTGATAATGATGAATTTCCTTCAGCCGCACAGGAGTTGGCAGAAAAAGTTTGCTCAGCAAAGTTTTGAAAGTAAAGTGAAGAGAGCACAGCTTTATGATATTAGTGCAAGTTCAACAGGATACTCCGTAAGACAAAGCCACTTTTCCTCAAGTAACAGCTCCAGTATACCTTCTGTAAAATATGCTTCTCGGGAAGTAACTTTTTATCCATGCTACATTTCCAGACTTTGTAGATTTCATTTCATCCACAGCTCTTTTCGACAAGACAAAATTTTGTGTGTGTGTGTGTGTGTGTGTGTGTGTGTGTGTGTGTGTGTATATATAGGTAGATTTTGCTTTGTTGTAACAATAAATTATATACCATTGGAAAGCCTGTTTATTTCCTTTTTAAACGGTACCATATTTGTAAGGAACATGCATACACATTGTTTGGTGTTTGGTGGATTGGGCGATTTAAGTTTAAAGAAAGAACACAGATTGGCAGTTTTACAATTTATCCATTTAACGAAGTAGTGTCTGGAAGAACCATACACAACCACAACCGCCGGGCACCTCCTCATGCTGGTCACCAGTCCGGTCAAACACTGCAGTGGGATGGTATCCCATTCTTAACCAGCATTTGTCACAAGTCAGCCAACGTGGTTGCGTTGGTCACTCTGGCACGAGCAGCACGCCCAAGCTGATCCCACAAGTGTTCAATGGGGTTGAGGTCAGGACTGCTGGCAGGCCATCCCATCCCATCCTATCCACTCCCAAGTTCTGGAGGTGGTGTCTGATAAACCTGCTCTGTGGGGGTGAGCATTGTCATCTTGAAGGATGGAGTTGGGTTCAGTAATCAGTATCACAAGGGGGGGAAAAAAACACAAAGCCAACAAAACTGGTATAAGATAAGACTTCTCTTCCTCGCAACTATGTCACTTGTATGCTAATTTCAATTCCAAAAATGTCAATTTTTTGTTGGTAGCCTTGTTATTTCTTAGAATTATTAATAATCAGAAAACCTTCTAAACAAATGTAGTGCGGTGCTAGTGAATGCATTCATACTACAAAATCATTATAGTTGATAGTTGATAATTTCCTCTCAGTAGAGAAAAAAATGATCAGAAGATAGAGAAATTTATGGAAATGGTATCGTTGGCTGGGTCTGTTACAGGGATATGATTTTAGTCATGCAAATGTGAGATTTGAAGCATTTGTATAAGCACAGAAACTATTCATTTACTATCCACTTTTAACCTTAAGAATCTCAGCAGTTCAAGTTCACTTAGTTCACTTAGTTGCATGAATGATTTATGCATGTCAATACCAAGTTGTCTTCGGATGTAAAACATTTCCAGAATTATTTGTAAGATGAAGCTGAGTGGTCTGCACAATCAAATATCTTAACAGTTTTTTGTGTATATGAGATAGCAGCTATGTTTTTGTTTTGTTTTGGGTTTTTTTTTTCTGCCAATATGATTAGTTTTGTCAAGCATCGCTAGGGAGTTTTGTCTCTTTTGAGTCATATGCTAATGAAACCGCCTACATTTTTGAACCTTTCATTTGGATATACATATTCTTTTTGAGGGAAAAAAAAAAAAAAAAAAGAAAAAGCTACAACAAGGTAGATATTTGAAAACACCTCATTAATTTGCCTTAAGCTTGTGTGCACAGTAATTCAATTGGAAAGCCCTTTTCTGTCCTCCTCTCCCTTCTTCTCCCTACTTTCATCGTTGCTCCTTCTCTCCAGGATTATGCGCAGGTTACAGAGCTAGCACCGTGTGGATTAACAGGGTCGCTCTTCCATGCTTCATGCCTCTCTTAATGTGATTACGCATCATCAAGCGTGTTTACCGTTAGTTCTGTTAGCTAGTTTATTGTTGAAACCTGACAAAAGTTCAGCCCCTTTCAGCCCACTTCTGGTGCGCACGCCCACACACTCATACAGCGCTTAAGCTGTCAACATTTTCCTCATCCTCTAACAAACAAACAAACTACACATCGTTTACACCATGGCGTACTGTGAAAATGGCCTAAAAATGCACCATCTTTTATTTTTTTTGCAGAAGGAAAGATGCACAATAATATAACGATCTGAGCTATGATTATTATGAAAGAGTTTGCAGTGATCTACAGTTTTTCTTATGTGAAGCATTCCATTAGAAAGTGTGCTACAGGAGGGGTCTGCGTCTGTGTGCCCTGCAACTCGTCCACTATCTTTAAGCGTGAACCACTACCTTTCATTAGTCTAATGAAGCCATCAAGACAGCCTGTTTGTACAGAGCTGGGTCTAGCTCTGCACTTCATCAGCGCTGAATGAGCCTCTGTGTGGCCTGAGGGGGGGTGTGACTTAGACTTGGTATGTCATTAGCTATTGATGTTATTGGCTCATTATCTCCCAATTAGGCTGCTATCAGAGCTAGCTGCCGTTTTCATTACAACATAGACCTCCATGATCTAACAAAGACCAATGCAGCTGATTAAAGATGGTTTCAGCAATAACGTGCAACGTGAGGTCTTTGAACTCTTGGCGATATAGTTAGAGCGGAGGTGATATAACACAATGAAGCTGATTAGAAAGGGCATGTCTCCTATTGTGTCTGTCACTAAGGTTAAGGCAGACTAAAACCAATGAATGGGTTCTTGGCGGCATGCTTTAATAATGTACAGTGAGTTTTGAAACTGTGTGATGCAGGATGGCAACAAATAAGAATTAAAAAAAAAAGAAAAAGACATTGGATTTTGATCTTTGGTGAGGTGGCACAGATTCTCCAATTTTGCACATGTACTATATGAGCACAAGTGTTGCTGCCATACTTTTTGAGACTGCTGAAGGACGAGTGCAATTCTGTGTGTATGTCTGTGCTGAAAGACTAATCAGCTCTGTTAATCACCCAGGGTGGCTCAGCCTCGGAGGCCGGGACAAAAACCGCCTCTCATCAGGTAAATCAGAGCAAGGAAATAAAGTCATGCAAATTAGAGGTCCAGAAAAAGATTACAGCCACCATGTTTGTCCTTCACTTTGACCATGGAATCATTGCCAGCTGGGCAATACTTCTCCCTCAAGTTGTATTACTTTCTTAATTAATCACCCACTGACTCCTCAGAGTGATGAGATACATAAGAGTTGTCTGTTAAATGCTATCAATTATCTAGCTTTGCTGCGGCAGAATAAGGCAGATAATTAACACATCTTTGTTATGAGTTGGTTTTTGTGTAGAATTTTTATTCAAGTATGTGTCTTTTAATTAAGTACTCATAACAAAACATTATCCTATAGGGTTTAGCTTTTAAGTGTTCTTATATTCTGTCACATAGTTAATTGAGGCTCAAAAAGTCTAATCCAGTAAGTTACAGCCTGAGTGTTTCTGATTGCGTGTGTGTGTGTGTGTTTGCGTCTTTTTGGTGGCCTTCCCGGTGCGCTGCATTTCTATCTGTTTACCTGTTAGAGGGGTTAGTTCTGTGATCCGTGAGAACTCTGTAAGTGCCTGACCGGTGATTAACTCCACATCGCAGCACAACGTCTTCGCCCTCGCTGCATAAATGGGCTTTAATTGAGGGAGCTGGCTCCTTAGCAGGGAACCTCTTTCACTCGGCGTCGATTAAAACGTCATTTTACAGCCAAAAAAGAAACACGTTCCCAACCACTGCCCTTGAATTATTGTTCTGTAGCTCGAGGCTTGTATTTTAAAGTCACTGAATAATTGCAATCAGATTATTCTAATCAAGTGCTGGAACAGTAATTACAGGTTGCAGTCATTTAAGCTGCCCTGGAAGTCCCATACACACTGCTGGTGTGCACATTAAAAGTTTATGTCGCAGGAGATAAATTTAATGAAGAGGACTGTAATCTTGCAGCTACTTCTCGATAGGTTTCACATGTCTGTGAGGACCAAAGCCACCAAGAAAGCTTTGCCAAACCCAGTTATGGTAGATATTTCTTTTACGCTGAGCCATTCTCATCCTGTCCCCTCGTTTTTTTGCAATTGGACTAGATGCGTTTCCTCCCACACGTCCCCCTTACTGATAACCTCATCTGTGCCCAGGTCTGGATATCATGTCAAAGCAAACATTAGGCGACTTAGTGCTGTGCCAAGCTGTCAGAGAGGCATGAGAATTACAATCTGGAGGTCTGTGTGACAGTGGAACCGTCTCTCCTAATCCTGTTTACGCACATCTGCATCACCATGTTCCATAACAGATTTTTTTTTTTTTTTTGTCTGTGTGTGCATGTGCGTGCTTGTTTTCATCATTTTACAAGTTTGCATCTACAGTATGTGTGCTGTTCTGAATGTGTGTTTATGTGTGTGTGTCAGTCTCTGAGAATTCTGTTAATGTAGAAGGTGTCGCACATGCCCCAAATGTATAATTCAATATGACTAATCATGGTGGTGACTGCCAGGCCCACAGCAGTGGCTGACAGACTGGGCCCAAAGCTAATTTGATAAGGTTACAATGCTCTTGAGCTGAGACTGAGATTGAGCAGCACTCGCATTGCAACCGTAGCAGCACAGCAGCTCAGTGGCGACCTGAGATAGAATCCCGCTGACTTAATTTCAGAGTTTTCCATCCATACCTAGCTGTACAAAACGTAATCCCCACCCCTTTAGCTTGGCTGTGATGGAAACAACTCTCTCATGCACCAATTACCAAAAGAATACAATGAGAGTGGGGAAAGAGTGGAGAAAAAGAGGGGAAAGATAGAGTCAAGCGACTGATGGAATTAAACGTCATAAATATCATCTGCAACAGACACGTATGTAAAAGCACATCATAATCAATATCAGCCACATTGACACCCATAGAACATTTTTGTTGTACTTTTTCCTTTTATTGTGTTTATTGTGTTTTTTTTTTTTTTTTCAAATATGTATTGTGGTGGAATTCTTTAGTGATTCAGTAGTAAGTGCAGTAACTCTACAAACCTGTTAGGTGAGATTGCATCTTGGCCATGGAAACAATGGAGATCATTTCTAATTTAACATACAATATAACTTACAACACCAACTTTTTATAGTACATTAAAGTTTATATATTGTGTTGAACTGATTAGGTTATTATGCAGTACACTATTCACAATTACTTTTTTGCGGGGAGGGGTTGGGGGTGATATTCTTTATCGCTTCTCTCCTACGATGATACATCTCATCATACTGTAATGGTGCATGACAAAGATTGATCAGAGTTTACAGTTACTTTACTACTGAAGCCCCACTGTGGAGATGGTATAATGTCAGTCTGTTGAGCTGATCAGTCTTATTTGTTCTAATAGGCTCTAATGGATCAGATGGCCTAAATTTCCTTAGTCTGTTCCTTATCAACCAGGCCCATTCAATTTGATTCCAGCATCCCATCTTAGTTTTAAAATATACCATATTTTATCATAAAAGGAATGTACTTAAGCAGGAAAACCTCTGATGGTGTATTTAAAAATGCATATTAGGGAAAAGGAGGAGAGAACAAGGAATGTCATCAAATGGTTTAGATACAACTGGCAGGCTTTTAAACTCCCCCCCCCCCCCCCATTTTGGAGACCAATATAAAATTTCTATTATAAGGACAATTAATTACCCCACCAAAATGGCAAATGTGCATTCTTGTCAGGTGGAGTGTACTCTGATGGCCTTTCCTCAAACAGAGAATGTGAAGATTTGATCTCTTCTAATGGTTCTGCAGAAAAGGGTAATTACGGCATGGTCAAAGCTAATTTGCTTTCTGCCAGATGAACTGTTGTATTTTATTGCTGGCTGACATTTTAAAGTAATTATGGCACTGTTGACCCCAGACAATTTCAGTTGTAGCATGGTCTTGGGTGATCCTTGCTCTCTGCCTCTCTCTCTGAATGGAAGTCAGAGGCATAACAAGGTAATGACACGGACGGAGAGAACCATATGGGGTCCTCCATCCAGCTCCCAGCATCAAACCTTCACATCATCATTACCTGCCATGCATTTCACATTGACTTTGCATCCCAATAGAAATATATGCCAATACGATGATGATATGCATGCGAGCATTTTGTTTTTCAGATATCATTCAGAGAGACAGTGTGCTTGTGTGTCTGTGTGGGAGGGTAATGTGTATTGTCTTTTCATCCCTGTGTTGCATTCATTGTCCATCCCATAGATCCGTGTATCGATGAGGGTGTAATTATGTGCCTCAGTGATCATCTCTCTGTTTCTTTACTGCACAGGAATTAAGTAGGCAAAGGTCAATGTGTGCTCTGTGAAAATTGCCTGCAGAAAATCATATGGCGATGAGAGCAATTATAGATTTTTCTTCTCCTCTCAACCCCTCTCTCTCTCTCTCTCTCTCGTACTTTTTTTTTCTCACTGTTTCACCTTTTGTCAATGAACAGTTGAGCAGATGTCAATCGATGTGTGCTTCTAGAAGCATCTGGTACAGCTTTAGTATCATATTTGTCCTCCTGCAACCCTATAAATGATCTCTTCTATACCCCTATACTGTATTTTGGAATTTCTGTTAATGACAGCTGACACAGGTACACATGTGCATACACTGGTACACACAAACAAGTGCACATAATGAAAGTGAAAATGATTGGCAATTAAAAATGTGGTAAGGAAGAGTTGCTTCATTACCTCACAAGATTATGAATTTTATTACCAACAAAAGATAATAAATGTACACTTTCCATAACATTTTTAGTATTCAAGACCATTACCTCTTATAAGCTGTTTTAAATGCTGCTTGGGCTAAAAAAAATGGGACTAATATTTGACGAATTCTAGCTGGCACCTGATGATTTCACTGCACTACAACAGTAATCCGAATATCGCCTGAAGGAAAGAATGACATAAGAAAAATGCATGCTTTAACAATTTCTAACTATCTATCATCTAATATCAGACTTGATCAAGTAAAGACCTCTGACACTGTGAACATGTATCCTTGAATATCTCCAGCCAGACAAATGAGCTCTTAGTTCTATATGTTTTAATGCTGGACCAAAGCTGGCCGGTGCAGCTCAGCCCAGCAGGTGTCTCCCACACATCCTGGTACTGAGAAATAGTCCTTCTCATTTAGTCTGTCACTGAATACAATGGCACAAAAACCCCTTGTATGACATGTACACAATAGCCACCATGTACAGACAGGGCTTATAGCATAGAAAAACACATGTGTAAACATGAAATAGCCGGTGATATTGATGATGATAGTGAGAAGAGTCTCAATTCACACATTGCTTTTGATTTGGATATTAGTAATGGCTTTGTGCATTATGCTTATTTACCATGCCCATTGTATGTGCATTGAGTACTATATTTTCTGTAATGAACTAATACGTTATATATATATATATATATATATATATATATATATATATATATATATATATATATATATATATATAGGTGAACAATGCTGATGTTGTTAAGACAAGGTTGTTTCAGGGAAGTGGTTCCCAAACGTTTTCTGTGTAACTGTTTTTCTTTATTGTGTAAAAGTATTATTTGCTGTAAATATAACTATGTTCAGTGTAACAAGTTTCTGTCTATCTGTCCAATATTCAAGATTGCTAATAATATATTTTAAAAACATTATGCAAAATGTGATTAAAAACAACTCTCCTTCAGACTAGCTCCATCAAAAATCTGTCCATTATGCTCAGAGGCGGTTCTAGAGTCTTTTTGGGTCCTAGACAAAAATTCACAGGGGCCCCCTCCAGCTAATTAATCAACCTTATATAATAAATAATCTGGCACCATTAAAAAATGTGAAAGAAAAACTTGTATTGTTTCAATGGCACACAACACACAATTATTTCCATCTCTGCTCCTTAGTAGCACATTTTCTAAATGTCTTGATATATGTATGTACAATTAATTCTATAACTTGGCATTCTGACCTTGACAGTTATGTTTACACACACAGCTTTGATTTTATAGCTGAAGAGAAGTTGTCCAATATAGCTATTTCATTTTTAACCTGCAGCGTGAGCTGCTCTGAGCTAAATTAGTTTATGAATTATCTGCCGTTCTTACCACTGTTGTGATGCTTTTGCTGCTCCTCTTGTTTTTTTCCTTTTATTTCTTACCATCAGATGGATAACTTCTCTTTATTTTGTTAGACCTGCTCTCATCAGGTTTTTTTTTTGTAAGAAAGAGTGAGCAAGAGGTAGCGCCGGGGCCCCTTCAGGGAGTTCGCCATTGGCTGACCACTTTCATTGCAAACTGTCCTCATTGTCACTGTTATTGCGATTCAAAGTTGTTAAGCCCTCGGGGGCCCCCTTCTGGCTTGGGGCCCCAAGCATTTGCCTGGTATGCCTCTTGGCAAGTGGCGCCTCTGATTATGCTAGCAGTGTCCAAGCATTCAGACTTTTATTCATTCATACCCCACCCCCCAGCAATGGCTTTGTGCGCCCCCCCTTTGGGAACCACTGTTTTTGGGTCACTATATATATATATATATATATATATAAATGTAATCCATACATGTCCCAAGGGTGATGGTGAACAAGAAAGTTGGGTAGAGAAACTAACGTATGCATGTGTAAATGCATACCAGCGACAAGAGTGTGGTTTTCAGATCCACCACTTCTCTATACACTCATTAGTTGTAACAAACCTTTTTCTCTGCGCAGACCACAATGAAAAAATTTACACCAAATAATTATTCTTGTAGTGGCCAAGTATTTTGGAAATCTCGCTTCTTCTTTCTCACATCAGCATCTTAGCCCAGCAATAGTAGTGTTACCCTATACAAAAGGCTTTGATGACATCTACATCTTCTATAAACAATTGGATGGAAGGATCAAAGGCATCAGGGCTGCTCTCTGCTGCCTGTAGGGGTTGTAAGTGAATATATAGCCTGCTGTGCATTGTGTGCCTGGCATTTCTTCTTCATCTTTCAAAGAACTGAATGCCTAATGATAAAAGCCTTGTCAATTGGCTGATAGAAGTTTGATAATGTGAGCCCCTAGCTTAATGTATTGTACAATTGTATTTTTGGTGGCAAAGCTATAGTTCTTACTGATGACATCCACCTTTGTAATCTAATAAAAATTCCATCTCGCTCATTAATATGTATTGAAGCCTTTCCCTTGTGACGGCATGAACTGTAAAATCCTCACATTGTCTGCCTATATTTAAGAGAGATATTTCTATTGAGCTCAGCAATACTTTAATTGGAATGTCAATGCATTTTCAGCTTACTTTTAGATACCCTGGATAACAAGGCTGAAAAACAGATGAGCTTCCAAATGTTAAAGTGTTAGCTTTATTACTTTGGATAAATTTTGATATTTAAGGATTTTCCACAATTTATTATATGGCTGTTTCTTGACCCCAAAGCCTAAAATTAAATCAATGAACAGAGGCCACTTAAATCTGTAATATAGCAACATCTTGAATTAGTGCAGTAGAGGTCTCATCACTTTATAAATCTTACAAAACTTCCAAATTTGCATCACTAAAATTACTTTCAGAAAATATGGTGTGTTGTGTCTGAATTGCAAATCGTATTTTATTTGTTTAAACCTTTTATTAAACGTACCATTACGAGAATTTTTTTTTTCATTGTCTTAAATTCCCAATTTTATTGTATTTAGAACTTTAAAACAAATCTAGGATTTAATGCCGGGATCAATCGCAGAAAAGGTTGAGCAAAAGCAATGACAGAGAGAAAATTTAATAAAAATTCAAGCAATACCACTCCTGAAGACTCTATGGGCAGTCAACTACCTATGAATGACAGGTGAGGGTTTCAGGATCTGATATAAACGGAGTATCTACCAAAGATTTATCCTTTCTAAGCAAGAACAGGTCTTGGCTCACCGCATTGTGCAAATCACGGCCAGAAAATCATTAGCCACTTAAATATATTTCTCAATACAAAACTGCAAAGTTGGTCTTTCAACTTGTACAGTTTGTAAATGCTGAGCCAGAAACTACTGTTCGATATTTGTGACCCTCACGGCTTCAAGCAACACTGCATGAGAATCTGTTAAAGAGTTATAACCTTATAGGCTCAGGAGGGCCTTGAAAAAGTATTGTCATTCAATACAGTCTGTCAGCATCTGCATCCAGAAGGCATCCGAAATGTATTATGCAACGTGGATCACATGTATCACTTGTTCTCTGTGCAATTCTCATCTCAGATGGTCAAAAAGACAAATGTCAAAATGAAAAAATGTCATGTTCAAATTAATCAATTTTTCAGCTTCCTGTTTGACAGGAAAAAGACCATGAAGGTTGTTATTAGTGACAGGTTTTAGTAAGGGGCCTGTGGCATAGATGACTTTCACGTGTGGGAATGGACCAATGCTGAAGAAGTATGTTGTATTTTTGGAAGCGTGTAAACCGCCATCAAGGGCTGCATTTACACTGCAGATCTTGATGGCCAATGTCAATGTTATTGCCTTTGCGCAGTTTTTGTGTTTCATGAGTTTGCTTGCGTTATCTTTTAAAAGCAACTCATATCTGATATGTTCCATCTTGCAAGACCACACTGATGTCAGAGTTCCATAGTATGTCTGTCTTCATTTATTCAGTATGTTCAGTAAAAGATTGTTTCTACAACTGCATCTGAGTTCGCTTTATTGTTCTTTAAGTTGTGGATAACACAACAGAACATATTATTCGAGCCTCTTGCTTTGTGAAGCATTCTTGGAGGTCAGCAAATGATTAGATGTATTTACAGCAGAAAAAAGGAGTAGAGCCTGCCCACCTGTGTTTAAGTAACGCACCTCCGTTGTATTTTCAAGGACATCTGACTTGCTTTATTGGGAAAAAAAATCAAATCTGTTTGCTTAGATAGCAGTTTGAAATGCACATTTCAAATTCCTATCTGATTTTTTTCCAACTATGAATGAGGCCTGAAGCGGGTCTGAAAATATCCAAAACGAAGTGCTTTTTCACTGCTTACACATCCACTGGTCATATCCGATCAGTGCCATATAAATTATTCGCACAAAAAAAATCTGAATTTTGGTCTCCTGAACCCTCCAGTGTAATTGTGGCCAAGGTGACACTTTTTTTTTCCAATTTTAATTAGATCTGTGTTTATTTTAACAGAACAATGCCAATCAGGATCATTCTGGACCTTGCAGCTTTATAATCACAGTGTGTATGCAGGACTGGTCTGCCTACAATCAAGCTCTATCTGCTATTTTTGTTGTGTCTCATCTGAAAGAGAATTGCACAAGTACCATAACATTTTCAAAAGCTAAAATCTTCTATTCAGATGTATTCTTTTTGTGTACTTGCGAAATTGGAAAAGTATCCTTTGTTTTCAAATGATTGAGAAATGTATGTAGAAAAATTATGAAAGAACACAGTAAACATCCGTCCATCCATTATCTATACCCACTCACTCCTTCTCAGGGTCACGGGGGTCTGTCGGAGCCGAACCAGGTGCAGGCGAAAGGCAGGGGTGCACCCTGGACAGGTCGCCAGTCCATCACAGGGCCACATTCAAAGACAGACAAACGTGCACGCTCACATTCACACCTATGGGCTATTTAGAATGATCAATCAACCTAGTATGCATGTTTTTGGACCGAGAACACGAGTAAACGTGACACTGAAAATTCTTTTAGTTTCATTTAAGTTTAATAAGGTTTTTTGTTTTTTTTCATGTTTTAGAAAACTTCACTTTCGTGGAAACGGTGTTCCTAAATTACATAACTGCAGTCCTCTGTCTGTTAAATACCTGCTGCTTGTGTTTACTCTGCAGTATCTGGTATTCCGAGCAATGTTACAAAAGTTTAGATATACAACTGAGAGATCCTTTCTACTCAGAAATGAACATGATTATATCTTCCAAAGTGTTCCGACTCAAATCTGTTTAAATTTTGTCACAAGAATGCTGTTTTTACTGTCTTTTAATTGAAAGATGTTTCCAGGCAGTCACTATTCAGACATGTCTGTGGTCAGAAATGGCAAAAAAATGCTAAAAAAAAAAGAAAAAAGTTGCATTTCAGTTTGTGAAAATGCAATTTATTCCATTTCATTAAAATGAAATCTGTAAAGATAGACAAAAGGAGAGAAGCAATTTGATGTTAAGGGCCAATGTTAACTGACAATAGCGACAATGCTTAACACTTTTACTTTAAGATATTAAGTTTTTAACAGAATTTTTAAACAGTATGTTTTTGTGGTTTATGTCTTTGGCATTGCTCAGTCTCAAAGAGAGTTAGTTAGTCTCTCTCTTGATAAGGGCAGAATGACATTTAAATCTCTGCCTGTTAATTGGAGGAGTCCGTTTTCAGTAAACTTAAGTGAAACATGTTAATGGGATTGTAGAAAATTAAGTTGTACAAATTGCAACATCATGTTGCATGATAATGGTGTTAATTTAATGATTTGTCTTATAAGCACTTGTGGAAAAGGTTGAGGCTACAGGTTAGATTAGGTCTCCAGGGGTGATGATGATAATATGACTACTGTATTAGTGTAGTCTGGTTCCACCCTGTCTGTTCTTAAATGTGCCTTAAAGCCCCCATCTTGATTACTGTTGGATGAGATTTTTAGTAAGAAAAAGAATTGGCTCTTTAATTCATCATGCAATCAACCAGCCGTATAATTTAAATACTTCTATGGGAATTAGTGTAATGTTATGATAATTGCTATACAATTCAGTATAATAATCTTTCCCCTGGTTGAAATTACTCAATTTTTCACAATAAGTGTGGGTGATGTGAGGATTTTAATAGGTTTATGAATTATTTGAAAATACTCATAAGCAGTCACAAGAAGGAAGGATGTTGGTATGTTACAGAGGAAACACTAAAATCTCTCTATTTAAGTGGAACGGACCTCAGATATACACACATATATAAAGAAAATGCACATTCACACACGAGCAAATGAAACCTTTTGGATTATTTAAAAAAAAAATAAGAAAAAATATAGTAAGAAAAGCAAAATTGGGGATGCATTAAAATGCTCCATCTCTTAAAAAGCACTATGAGTACTGAGTAGTAGACGAGTGAAGTGAATCACATGCTAGAGTCGAAGCTGGGGTACAAGCGAGTCGAGATTTCCATTTCCTGTTTTCCTTTCTTTGTGTGATATACATCCAGGTCATCGCCCTTGCTTGCAAGACAACCTTTGTTCTTTGTCTCAGAGCAGGGCTGGATGCCTGGAAGGATTGTGTGAGAGATTGCCGACACACACAAGTGATATTTTTGTATTTGTGTGTCTGGCTCCGTTATATGTGAACAGTGTGTATAGTGGGGGCAGGGGCATTGCTTTCACAGCCCATCACCTTCACTTCCACACCCAATTTGTCATGAGTGTCACGCGTCAGGGTGAAAGCTGAGAGAGTCACCACGAGAAAATGGCTGCTTCCACATCACAAATGGGAAAAGAGAAGGGGCAATGGTTCAGGGCTCGGGAAAGGCGGCTGCAGTGTCGCAGCGTGGCCACACAACCGAGATGGTGAGAATGAGGGGAAAAACAAAACAAAACACAAACTGATAAATAGAGAAACAATCACACATCTGCCCTGTCCTCTGATTGTATGAACGCGCGCCGCCAGTAACCTGAGAGCGCTTCTCCCCAGCGCTGTGTAGCAGCAATGCTAAGTGAGTGGGTGTGGTAGGAGACATGGCTGCCAAGGTTCTGACTCTGACTGATGAGCTGTGCGGTTGGTACCGGGCATCTATAAACATCTGTCTCGCCCTTGAGTGACAGGTCATTAGCAGTTTAATCAGATTCTAGCATAAGTGCTGGTAGTGATTATTGGCTTTTACTAGCCTCTCCCTGACACTGCATCTAATTACTGCTTTTGACGGCAACTCCTGTATTTTGGTTTTCTTTGAGTTGAGCCAGGCTACAAGCCCCATCAGTGTACTGCATGAATTTTCTTCAGGTTATTATTATTCCGCTTGGAAAAATTGCTTAAAATACATAAACATATTTCCACATCTGATGTAAAAAGGCACCACAAAGACGTACTGGATTGCCCTGCATATTTCCGCCATCTCTGTGCCCGCGGATACCCAATTCCATGACTTGCTTTTGCCAAATCCGAGTTGTGAGAAAAGCCATTATAGAGGGGGAAGGCTTGTTGCTGGAGGATTATGTTCTATTGAAGTCCATGTTTGTCTCACGGTGGAAACTATCAGTACCATCCTCAGATGGTCAAATTCCACGGTATTAGTCCCTCAAGTGACTGACCTGCCAGTGCAACAAGACTGTCCACTAAAACACAAAAAAAAGACAAAAAATTACAACCAGAACTTTTTATTTTCTTTTTTGGTTACATTTATTTTTGGGCATTTTGGTAGTCGATTCTACAGTATATCAAGTATGTTAAGGTGTGTGAACAATTGGAGAGTGTGCTCATGTAATGGAGCTAAATGATCCCTGGCATGTCTTATTGTGGTGCCACATTTATACCAATGTGAAGAAGTGAAGAGGGATTAAGCAGCTACGGTTTCAGTCTGGTTGAAAGCGCAATGTGCTGTGGTCAACCTTGGTCATTTTTGAATATGCTATATAAATAAATTCAACCTTGACCTTCACTCTTGAAACTATGTGAAATCGCTTCACAAAGCCAGAAAAAAAAAATGTCTGGAAACGGTCAAAGTAAAACAAAGATGGCTTCAAACAGATAGTAAAGATCTTAACTTAAGTAGAATAAAACGGGCTGAAATTTAGAAATCTGCGAATAAATCCAACAAATGGCTTTATAAAAATGAAGTGTGAAGGAGCTGCATTGTTTCTGTTCTACATTTTTCAACAGATGACTTAATTTGCAAAGGAAAAGCTGGTCTCTCTTTGAAGAGCAACCTTTCTTTTGTCCGCCTTCCTTTTTCCCGTCTCCTCTTCTTCTCTTCTCTTTGGACTCTGTTGACCTTCACTGGCGTTCCACCTGCAGGAAGCCATGTTTGATTCTCTGTCCGCCGAGATGCCTGCTTGACAGCAGAATGGTGTCATAGGACTGAGTGGAGGAATTTCTCTTTCTCTGTCATCATTAAGGGGCTTCCCCCTATGGTGAGGGGGATGAAAAGTACGATTTAATGTTCTCTGGAGAGTGGCAGCAGAAGAAAAGCTCAAAGCCCTGCATGCTGGTTTCTGAGTGGGTCACTCCAGCCCTTGCAGGGAATGGGATGTCCCTGAGGAATTTACCATAGACTGGCCTGAAAGGATGGGGATTAAGACCCTTTTAAGGATGGAAATGTAACAAAAGGAGCACTTTTATGATGTAGCAGCATAAAATGAGGGGGTCCATTGTGTAACTGATTGCAAAAGATCTTTGAAACAAGCGGCCCTGCTCTGCATGCTCGCCTGGCCCAGTGGGCTTTAACGCCTCGTACAAAATGACTTGTCTACATTTGGGACAAAGTGCCTCTCGTTTAGGAGGCAGTGGGGAATATTATTGGTTTGTTTCTATTTTCACACTTTGCTCCTCCCTCGCTTTCTCTCTTTATCATTTACTCTGTCCTCTCCGTCTGCTACCAGCGGTGGACTGAAATGAGCGACTGAGTCCCTCTGAAAGTTGGGTAATTTACCACGGGAGCGAGGGTAATTAGCACGCCCTCAGGCACGGCTAAGCTAGAATTTGAGGCGATAGTATGGTTTGGGTGTGAATGGTAAACACCATGCTTGATTTGAAGGCAATGGCAACCAGATGCTTTTGATTCTGCCAACAGCAAAGGCAAAAGGCACTGTGTTTTCAGTCCGCCAGCTAAACGTTAGTGCGCCGAGTGTATCGCTGAGTGCATTTGAATTGGGAGCGGTTATTGATCCACATCTTGCAGGCTTGCTAATTCAACTGAAGAAGACTCTTTCGCATTTCAGATCTTCACTCGGTTTTAAAGTGAGTATATGTATTTAAGTGAAACACTCTGAGGCAGTGGCATTTGCAGCAGGAGTACGCACACGAGAGGCCAGCGAACACTAGAGGGGGAGCTTACCCATGACGTAGCCTGAGATGGTCTTGTAGATGGAGCTGGTCGCAGGGCCCCACCACATCCACACCTTTAATCACTGCTCCTCTCTTTCTCCTCCAGCACAGGCAGAGGGAGACCTCCAGAGGTCAGAGGCCAAGGGTCGAGAGAAGCGATGGGCCTTTTTTATTGTCTTTCTCCCAGGAATGAAAGCACCAGTGTTTGTGTGAGTGCGCGTTTGTTTGTACATGTTTCTTGTATGTGCAAATGTGTACGTGGGTTCATAATGAGAAAATGGTGAGCCCCTCAGAATGTGTATTTATACGTTTACAGAATGTGTATTGTTGAAATCTCTAAAATGCAATGTTTAATTATGAATATCTTACATACATAAAAATGCAATATATTCAGTTTGGACTACTATCAACACCGGTACAACAGTAGTGTGTTTATCTAAGGGGCATTTGGAGAGAGGCTGGACTGGACGCTGAGCTGGTGAGAAGGGGGAGAGAAGTTTCAGAGGCCTCACACTGAGATAGGAGCCTTTAAAAGGCCTCTGGAGGGAGTGTAACATCAAGAGCGGGATTACTCCCAGATCCCTCTTTTCCTCCCCCCGCTTCCACTCCCCCTCATCTTCTCCCTCTCGTCTCTCTTCAACTGACCCTTATCCCCTCCTCTGTCACTCCCCACATCATTTAAATGTCTAAAGAGTAATTGAATGAATTATCATAAAATTTTGACAAATTCATTGCCTCGTAGACGGAGCAAGCCAGACATTTCCCATCTATTCATGTCTAATAAGACATGGCATTTCAAATAAGTTTATGGCCTGGTTGGACATTTTGCCTTTTCCCCTAGGTTCCAGAAACAAAAGTCCAATAAGAGTACGAGGTGAACTATCTTAAATACAACACAAACTCTTGACTGTTAAGAAAAATTCGATGACTCAAGCCAGAAACATGGCATTTATCCATTGTGTACTCCCACATCTACAGACCATGATAAATTCTTTTTTTAAACTTGTTTTGAAGATTTTCTTCACAAACCGAAGCCAACAGCAGTAGAGTTGAAAAAGGAACTGTTGTGGGGGATGGAATTTAGCGCTGCACAGACTGTTCTCTTTGACCTCAGTGTTCCCACATCAAAGGGCCTCCCCAGCCCACTTTCCTCCGAGCGAGCAGAAAGAGGCCTTTAGTGTGGAGGCTTGTGTGTATATGTGTATGAATGTATTGCATTGAGACCTTGAGGCTGCCTTATATGCTGCCAATATGCGATGGTGATACCGGGTCCCTGGGTTTCTCTGGAAACCCTCTGTGCTTGTAGAGGTGCGAGCACGGGGTTATACTATTTTCTGCAGGAATATATGGTTTCACAAGGGGAATTTTTCACAGATTTACATTTACATATGTATTAGAGATGACGAGAATAAAGTTTTAGGCTTTTGACTGTCACACTGTCTCACTAATTCATTCAAATGCACTGCAAGTGGAAGGAGGTGATAATGCAGTGTGGCATTCGAAGGAGTTGCGTGTTTTTCTCTTGCGAGCCACAGCTGTGTGTCCTCAGCCTCTTATGTTAAATCTGCTGAGTGTGGCGAGGGGGGGGTCGTCACATGCACGGGGCGCTGACTAAGTGTAACGGAGAAACCCAGGACACATGCAGTAGCTCCCTGAAAGCGCACACTCGGGTCATGCGCACAAACTTGGAGTGATGATTCTCGATCAAGCCTCTGGTTTCTGGGGTGGAAGTCTCAGTGACGGAGGCCGAGGCGCGTGCCGCGACGAAATGTAAAGGCTTCATGAAATGCTTTAATGTGACGCACCAGCTGTGCCTACAACACACAGGCGCACACAAACGCTACCACATGTTTCTGTGCTGTGTTAAATGGAAAGAAAAACAGAAGGCCGCGATTTTAAATCGCTCTTTTACTTAACTGAGGATACAGTTGTACAAACATATAATCACATCCTGAAACTGCAAGCTGCAAACTTTTATTTTGATGTTTACAACAAGAGTGGAAAAAGTTGGGAAATGAGCATATTAAATGCTGTTCTCCTTGATTAGAGCTTTTTTTTTTTTAACTCTGCATTTTGGGCTTCCAATCAATTTAACAATTTCTCAAACGTTTAATTGGTGACGGGCTTGGACTTCAGACGTGCCAGTTTAGTAACAGGTGTCTCTTACCACCAGCCATGCTGTTCTAATAGTAATACAATGTGGTTTGAAGGTGTTTTCCATTTTAAAAAAAAAAAAAAAAGAAAAATGATATTAGCTGTTAATGAAACGTCATATTATATCTGTCTTTCACAGAAATGATAAACTCTGTGTAAGTTCATCTTTACCTATGACGTACTCAGTTTCCCTGATTATTTTACTAACCTTTATTGGGAGTTGTTGTGACACCTTTCATAGTTGGTGTTAAATTCAAAATAAACTGATACAAAAACAATAAACATCACAAACTGTTTCATTCGGCTTTACATTTTTAATATCATATCAGCTTTACTGGATTTTTGGGGACAAGATTGCGTCACTTGCATGTTCCCTCGATGCAAAAACATTGACCCGCAGGAACACAAGTGGGTGAAAAGTGTGTATTTGCTGCCGGGCAGAGCGGACCGCCACCATGCGCCCCATCCGCCTGGCAAACAACTTGATGCTTCTCTTCTAGTCTCGGCTACACTCTCTGGCCAAATTGAGCATGTTATTCTCTGTTCACATCTGATTTCCCCCCAGCCGTCCAGCGACTCAGATTCCTCCTCTCCTACAATAGGGAGAGAAAGGGGGAGACTGGAAAAGCCTTTCTTGACACACGTTCCTGCAGATAGACACACACACACAGACACACACACAGACACACACACACAAACGCACAGTGAAGCCAACATGAAAGCCACACACTCTTATAAGCAAGCATGGACACACATTTCCACACACACACTCACTGACCTCTGTACTTGCCACCACAAGCCACTGATCTTCAAATACAGCAGAGCATCAATCAGTTCGTGACTGCCTTTTAGTGTCATTTTTCTTCCTTCCCCTGGCTTTTTGTGCTCATCCTCTCATCCTTTTTTCTGCTTCTTGAGTATTCTTACAGGCATCTGCTCTTTCTGGCTGAGCCTCCTGAGCATAGGTCATATTTAGTTTATCTCTCAGCTCCCCCTCGCATATCAGGACTGTAAAATATCCCAAAGAGATAATGTTGGATAATGTATGTAAATCCAAATTGTTGTATCTCAGGCACTTATTTATTCCACTTTTTTATGGAAATCTTTTTTTTTTTATTTTCTCTCTCTCTCTCATCGTTCTGCCTTTAAGTCACTCTGCATTATAAACTACACAAATGTTTCATCTCATGACTGTAACTCATGATAATATACTTCCAAGAGAGAAAAACCTTTGGAAGTGTGTCATAAAAACATTTTTTTGTCATGACAAATACTACAGATATGAATATGGTCAGTGTTTTCAGAATTTGATCCAAGACACAATTTGTCTATATATATATATATATATATATATATATATATATATATATATATATATATATATATATATATATATATATATATATATATATATATATATATATATATAACATGCATGTCTCTACAGATATTCTTTTTGTAGGTAGTCACTGTTTTCCCATAGATATTAGAAATTAATCACATCGTTAAAAAGATGTTTTTCGTTAATTTTATTAACTAGAAATAGTTCTGTCTCTCCTTTTTGTTGGAAGTGATAATACAAAATTGAAATCTCTTTGCTCTACACAGTGTTTTAGCTGTTTAAATGCTGATTCCTTGGCTATAATTTATAGTCTTGCTTCTTTTTTTTTGTTCTTCTTCTTTTTCCAACAACTCAATAATGCTCACATTCACTGCCCAATTAAGTGTGACTGTGTTTATTTTTAGCTTTATGGCAAATGAATTAAACTTCTCAGTGGAAGACTATTAGACATTCCCTGGCAGCAGCATCCTGCCAGCCAGCCAGCTTGCTGCTTTGGGAACGTCAACGCAGTGAACACTCACCCCGCAGAGCACATAATCGTGTTTACTTGGTTGAGGTCCCAAAATAAGTGTTATCTTAATTAATAAACAAATTACAAAATAATATAAAAAAAATCACCGGCATAGAAGTTCATCAATTACCAGGATTAGTGGGGCAAGAAGCATGTAATCTACACAGAGACATTTATAGGGCAACGATTATGCCACCTTCCCTATAAGCCTTTATTGTGATGAAATTTGGAGCAATAAAGCACCTTCCTCTTCTCCCTTGACAAATCCTGTACTCCTCCTCAAAATCAAAAGGTGAAGCATTTAGCAGTTTTCCTCTAATGGGTAAAGCTGTGTGACGAATGAATTGCTCTACACATCCAATGGTGCTAAAGAGGGTGGAAAGTCAAAAAGCAGGGTTGAAGGAAATTGGAGACATGCAGGGCAAGTTCAAAAGGTCAAGCTTTTAAATGTGGTGGCGTAATATTTGACTGATAATTCATGCCGTATTCGAATGTAATCAGTTACGTGAATCCCGTACCTGATGCCAGGGAAATGTATGCGCTATTGCAACATAAATGACTGTATCATGCTGGGAAGATTTAAATTGTTCCCCCTCCACATTTGTCTTTTTTTTTTGTTTGTTTGTTTGTTTTGTTTTTTTTCTGAACCCATAATGTTAATTATGTGCATGGCTGTGATTCACAGACTGAAACCATCATTGTCTCATTTGGCATTCTGAGTCCTGCTTTACGTCTCTCCCAACACTTTATTTCTCGTAATCTGCTGATAGAACCTATGGATTATGAACGGCAGCGCATCGTAAGCAGGCTTCTGGCTCTCTTACCTGAGAATTTGCTACAGACCCTCAGCTCACTCACGGAGTCGGAGGAAGGGGGTGGAGGAGTTGGGTACATGGATAGGATACACAGGCAAAGGAAATCTCCATGTCTTTCCTTTGATATGTATATTTCCAACCACTTGCTAAAGCGGATATTTTCCCCTTCTTTTCCCCGTTACAGTAGTCTTTTTTTATTTTTTCTTATTCAGGATCAGTTTGTGTTTTCACGTCCTGCTTTTACAGGAGGGTAGACATATCTAATATTGCTTTGATATGCTTTAGACTAGCATTTTCAGCTTTACTTGTGGTTCTGTTAGTCTTTCCAGTCTTCAACTATATAAATAGACAAGGAGATTCATTGCCGTACCCACACAGTACACAGCTTGCCATCTTTTTTTCCTTTTTTTTTTGTATTTTATTTCAACTAAGAATGGTGGCTATTTCCACGGATTAAGTTAATATCACATGTAAGTTTTAAGTCTAAATGACTTCCTTTCGTGTTTCAATGTCCAGGTGTCGCCAGGTCTGAATGTACCCTACGTATGTGATAGTGCTCGCTATTGTGTTCTCAATTACCAGGCAATAATATTTCCACCCCTGCTGAGGTTGATTAACTTTTGCAGGCCTGCCATCCATCAGTGCTTTGTGGGCAGCCTGGAGTTGATGGGCAAACCTTTTGAGAAAGTTGTTGTAAATGTCAGCAAAACATCTCCACAGGTGTCCAGCGTTCCCTTTGTTTTCACACGTGTTCTTTTTGAACAGATTCCTAAACTCTCCACAAGATTTACATAAATGGATGGCTCCATCAGGGTGCATCATGGAGTGATACACAGTGTGTGATGGCTTATTCTGAGCCTATTTACAATTCAGATTTACCCAATGGCATATTCTGTTACGCTGTATGTACAGTACAATGCTGACCCCGGTTGCTCAAACACAGAACAACTCTCGCAAACAGCCTTCCCCATTTATTCAAAGAAATTAATATTCAAAGGTTAAGACATCACTTCACAAGGTGTAATGAGTGCCTTTGCTTGATTGTTACAATAGGTGTTCATATCCTGGGACTGCATTAGAAACTACAGTCACATAATTTACGATTCCCATAGTCCCCCTCAGCGAGGATTAATTTTGAATTATTTATGCTCTCATACGCACGTAGCGCTGAAGCATTTTAGTAGGTGTCGGATGCTCACTCACAGATGAGGCTAATATGCGGACTAGCAGGGGAACTGATGGCAGCCTCTTGTTATTTAAAGTCTGGATTTTTATAGTCAACTGATTCCCCAAAGGAACAGAGGGGCAAAAGATGAAAACAATAAGTCTCTTTAAACAGAAATATACAATTCAGACAGTGGTAGGGGCGACTTTGACAGCAGGGCTGCCGTAGAAAGGGAATAAGGAGAAAGTTTGGAGTTTGGAGCTTCCCGCATGTGGTGTTTTTCTTTTCTTTTCAATTTGGCTTTGAATCACATGGAGGTGACCGGCGTACAGGGCAGCTTTGATATATTGCTGACAACACCGAGTGTATGATCAGCTTTTATCAAGCGAAAAATAAATGAATACAGAGAGAGAGTGGTTTGTTTTATTTGTGGGATCCATGTCAAGAGTCAGATCTTTAATCATGTTTTTGTTTTTGCGAAAATGAAAATGGATGGACACTTTGATCCCCTAAAATGCAAGGTGCTTTGGGTTAATAGTAGCTTATATTTTGAACAATTTGTACAGTTAGTCATTTCTAATATCATTAGGGAAATTAGGTGTGAGGTGATTTATTTGTTTATTCATTTAATAAATCATTTAAACCCATTCTGAATCGTAAGCATGCAAGGTGGAAGACAGATCACCAGCTCACTGTGCTCTTATAAGCAGGAAGCCACATAAATCAGGTAATAAACTTACAACATGTTTTGCATTGTGCTAATTACTAGTGTTTTTAATTTGTCCAGTTCAGCCAGGGTTCTGTTTCCAGGTGTCACATCTCATTGCTCTCTGGTGAGTAATGAATGATGTGATTCAGCTTAATTCATGTTATGGATATTCCCCAGCCTTGTTCTCTTCACATGCACTAATTAAATTCCCTTCCCTGGAATAATGCATTTGCCATATGCAGGGAATCATGTGAAGTATTTTTGTATTAATTTTCAGTATGGCTTTTGTGGATCAGGTCAACATAAACAACTGTAATTGTTTTGTACCACACGGCAGTTGCATCTATTACTGAGTACTTGTGTAGAAGAACTCACATACGCAGCACGGCGTCAGTCCTACTGTATCTATAACTCAAGCAGGGCTCTGTAATTGTGCTGGCAGCGGTATTGTCCTTGCCATAAGATCACTGCTACTATTGTACGGAAAAGGTCTCCTTAGCCACTATGCAACAATGTCTAATACATCCTGGGGTGGGGACTGACTGTGACACAAAAGAGGGGTATTTGGGAAGAGGCTGCACATGATAATGAACAGTATTTTAACTCGGCAGTTTAACCTCCGAGCCCGTCAAGACTGACCTTTTGCCAACCCCGGCTAGAGTCTGATTTTTCCTGCTTTTCTGTCTTTTTCTCTCTTCCTCCTCCTCCTTCACTCCCTTCACACTCTCTCCTCCTGCCCAATCCCTCGCCTTCGCCTTTCTTTTATTCTTCTGCTGACAGAGAGTGTACCAAAGTAAAAAAGATGGAGTGTGTGTGTGTGTGTGTGTGTGTGTGTGTGTGTGTGTGTGTGTGTGTGTGTGTGTGTGTGTGTGTGTCCAGGGGACGGGGGGAGGAAGGGGGCTGGGATGTGTAAGAAGTGTCAGTTCCAGACATTTACATGAAAAGCAGTTAGTAGTTGAAAGGCGAGCTGTTTCACAATCTGCCTGTACATTTTCTTTTTTTTTCTCAGCTTTTTCCTTTGGCTAAGTCTCTCTCTCCATCTCTTTTATTGCCGTGGTCCATGCCTTGCGGATTGATGTGAAAGCAGGGGCGACCCCCACATGTCTGCAACAGAGTGGGAGGTGCTTTTGACTCTCATTGAGACCATTGTGACCCCCCTGCAGTATGACCTGTATACAACCCTGTGCTTCACCTGAAGTTGACCTTGAAGGAATTCAGCTTTACACATTTATGTCTGCTCTCATTATTGCTCACCAACTCATGATTCCTTTTCGTTTTCCCACTTGTTCTTTGTCACTTGCAGGCTTCTATCTTCTTTTTTTTTCTGTCTCTCTCAGTTGCACAGCAGAGGGTGGTAGATGTAAATCAAGAGGGACCATTTTCTTTAGCAGGGCTCTGATTAGTGCTGATGATGTTTCCAAAGAGGGTAAAGGGACATTTCAGAGACCACTGCAGCTGCTCTTCCCTGTTCACTACACTCAGATTTATGTTTTCCTCTCTATTTTTCTCTTCATTTCTCCACCACCCTCACTTTCTTTCTTTCCACATTTTCAACATCATCAGTATCGATTGGACTGCGCACTTAGAATGTCTCTTTAACAATTGGCTCTTGAGGTTGATAAAGACATTAATGGTGAGCGCTTACAGATAGAAAGAAATGGAGGGGGTGGCAGAGTGATTTAAAGCAGTTTGAAAGATTTATGTAATTTCACATGAATAACCTACAATTGTCATAGCATGGGATTCTCCCTCGTTCAGACAGCTTCATCATTGTAATAGTTATCCGCATATGTCTGAGTTCACATCAGCATATCATCTTTGGGTAAATGTTTGCTTTTTATAGATATTTCACGGGGCGCTGAGATGAGGTCATAGTTGCAATGCTTTGGCTTTTGTTGCTGAACCTGTCCTGATGGCGTGTCCCTCTATTTGATTTATGGCCACTAAAGCTTGACGGGCTTGAATTCATTCAGCACAATCACTTAATGAACTTGACAGTGATAAAAAAAAAAAAAAAAAGTACAAAGTTGTGCCTTTTTGACAACAAACTTTGTTTTTTGTTTTTTTTTAACAATTCCCTGCAGGTTCCACAGAAGCAAAAGAATAACTTCTCATACAAGTGCAACGATACTCAGATAGGATGCACATAATCTCATCATTAGCTGATGTTAATTCACTTTGAATACAGATGTTTTTCGTAAACTTGCAGCATTGCCTTTCTTCTCTTTGCCCTGAGAAATCAATGTGCACACTTGTGTCTCGTGTTGATGCATTATTGAAAAAAAAAGGCACGTTTATTTATAAAGCACAATTGAACAACAAGGTGATTCAAAATGATTTACAGAGACATTAAAACATCACATAAATAAAAAGCATGACTTAAAATGTACACCAAAGAAAGAGAGAAAAAAGAACAATAGATTAAATTAGTGGTTAAAATATAATCATGTTTTGAAACTTAAGCTTAAAAGTAAAACAGTGTAGATTCAGAGCTTTATTCAAATTCAGCTGAGAACAGGTGAGTCTTCAACCTGGATTTAAATAAATCGAGTGTTTCAGCTGATCTGAGGCTTTCTGGGATTTTGTTCCAGATGTGGTGCATAGAGGCTGAAGGAAGCTTCTCCATGTCTGGTTCTGACTCTGAGAACGGCTTAAAAAAAAAAAAAAAAAAACCCAGATCCAGATGACCTGAGGGGTTTGGAAGGTTCATACTGGGTCAGGAGGTGTATTTTGGTCCTAAACCATTCAGAGCTTCATAGAACAGCATTCAAACTTTAAAGTCTCTCCTCTGGTGAACAGGCAGCCAGTGTAAAGACCTCAGAGCTGGACTGATGTGGTCCAGTTTTGGGTCTTAGTCAGGACCTGAGCAGCAGAGTTCTGACTGAGCTGCAGTTGTCTGACTAATTTTTAGGTAGACCTGTAAAGATCCTGTTACAATAATCAAGCCTACTGAAGATGAATTCATGGACTAGTTTTTCCAGGTCCTGCTAAGACATCAGATCTTTTAACCTTGTTATATTTTTGAGGTGCCTTAATGTGTTTTTTCAAATTTAGGTCTGAGTCCATCACTACACCCAGACTTCTGGCCTGGTTGTTAGTTTTTCGGTGTATAGATTGAAGCTCATTAAATAAGACCCCTCCTCCTCTCCTGCTCACTCTGGCCTCACTGATGAAACTGGAGTTAGGAGGGGTTGACTTGATGAGAACAGCTGCACTGTTATTTTGGTCAGATCAAGTTTCAGTTAAAACTTAGAAACTAACTTAGATACAAAAAAAAGAGGCTGGTCTGATTAAAAAAAACAAAAAAAAAACATTTATATTTTCACAGGGAGCAAGTAACATTGGCTTTTCCACTGAAACCCCTCCTACATAACATAAATAATTAAGCATCAGTTTCTAATTTTAAGACACTGCAAAGTGTACAAATGCTCCTTCCTCTCTCTGATCTAGGGTTGAAGAGGGTTAGCACATGACCACAAACCAAAGGGAGCATCAAACTCATAACATTCACATAGCAAATGACCTGAAGAAGCAGCTCAATAAATATTCTGATCTTATCACCTCTAAGTACTGCAAGACAACTAGAGAGCAGCCAATGAAAACACCCTCGTTAATCTTCCATACCTTCGGATAAACTTTTTACAGGAAAACATCTTTCCAGTAACTCTGCAGGGGTCGAGGCAAGGGCGACTTCTCCCTAACTTGATGGATATTTTTTGGGAGATCTCTGACTTTGTTCAGACAGCCAAACACCGACCTTGGACACATAAACAATTTAGCTTTTCATTCCTTTTTTTTTTTTTTTTGGCTTCAGCTTTTGTAGAGTAGAGAGTCCTAACTGAGAGGCTTCATTTGGAAAACGGAATCATTTTGCCTTTGTGCTCAGTCAGATCTACAGATGCGTGTGTGGGGGTGTAATGTGCAGTATTTATTTTTGCACATGTCTGAGTGCTGCTGTTTGTGTCGCGCTTCTTCTCGCGTCCCTTCATGTCTCCCAAAGCTCTTCATGCAGACGTAGGAGATAGAGGTTTGCATGTTGTCTCCTTTCTAATTTATCACAGGAAAACAGTAATTTTAGAGATGAAGAGGAGATCAATCAGCGTTAGTTTTCTCACCTGCCATATATGTCATATGTCTTTTGGTCTGTCGTTCGTATGTGCTGCAGCTAGGTAAAATGCATAATCCTTCTCATTTCATTCAGGTGCATGTTTTGTCAAGCTGGTATTTGAATAGCGAGGATGTTTTTTTTTCTTCTTTTCCTTTGGTGTCCTGAATCTGTTCATACTGCTCTGAACAAACTGTATGTGCCTTGCATATAAAACTGGATTGCTGTATCTTATCCATTAGTTAAAATAACATTTTTTGCAAAATCTCATAACATTTTGTGAAGATGTTTTGATAATAGAATTGTCACTTTCATTGTGGTCTCTGATCATATAGTAAAACGGCAGAATCTTGTTTGATTAAAAGCTCAATGTGAAACCACATATAATGTTCGTTCTCCCAGGTTGACAGAGCTTTCACTATGTTAATTTAGTTAACACTAGAAGACAACCAAACTTGGCTGATAAACCAATTTTGTCTCATTGTTGAAGGTTTGCTTCAATAAAGACATTTTTATTCAGAATAGTATAATTATTGAAGAGAGTTCTTTAATTAAAGAAAGAACATGGATGTCGGGCACTGTCAGTTGTAGATTATTAAAGCTTAGGAAAAAACACATTTTAAACACATGACACCAAGAAAAAAAAAAAAATCTAATTTTTCAGAAGCTTCAGAGACTTTGTCCAGGTCATTCCCCTCATTTCTTTCTCCTTGTCATTAATTAGTCCAGTCAAGGACCTTACATGGGTTTGAATTAGCTGCCGTCCTGTGAAAGTGCACTTTTGGGGCACATTGCAGCACGGATAAAGACAACACAGGGGGAAAAAAAGGTCGCATGAATTGCACACTGAAAATACACTTAACAACAATGATATTTATGACCGTAGCGCTTAATATTGAGCACTTTTCTCCTATGGACCAAAACTATTTGCTGTAGGTTAATTGGTGATTCAGCATCAGCATTCCAGGACAAAGCATACACACACCTGCTCCTGGATTTGTAGTGAGTTTTCTCAAAAGAGCTCGAGCAGGTCCGGCTCTTGGCATAGAATGTCTAAGGAAGTCCTGGAATGTCTGGAACTGGGATATTAGCAATAGATCCTTTGAGCCCTGTGTGTTGTGGGATGGGGTCTCTGTGGATTGGAATTCCTTTCCACCCATGCCATCAGGTCCCGTCAGGCTGATATCAGTGGGGTTTGGAGGCAAAACGAACAACTTCTTTGTCATTTTCTCTGAGAACGGCCTAAACAGATTTGTTGAGGGACCCACCACTAACCTGCTGGAGAAAGCTGGTATCATTGGGAAATGATGCTGCCATGTTGAGCGGGACAGGAATGGTCTGCAAAAAAATGTTTTGGTAGGCAGAAAACGCCAAAATGAGATGATGATGTCAACTCTGACTGCCACAGAAACCTTATTTTCTGGGCTCAGAGGTACAAAAGGTACAAAAGTGCCACTTGGCAATTTTCTTAATTGTACCTTTTTAAAACCTCAAGACAAAGATAAATAGGCTAAACATGTGTCTCTCTTTTTAAAATCTTCCAACCACTAAATGTCTGGTTATATTATATTACACACACATACAGACATTTATTATTTTTTTAGTAACCTTTTTTTTCAGTCACGTTGTTGATCTACTTTGACATTCATTGTGTCTCTATATTTTAACACATTTTTTTATTTATTCTTTGATTCTAGCTATGGTGATGTGGTGTGCTTAGCAGTTTTAGCTCACAGCGAGAAGGTTCTTGGTTCTAATCTCGGCATCTTCTTTTAGAGCCTTCATGGGTTTTCCCTGGGTATTCCAGTTCCCTGCCAAAAAAATCCCAAAGCATCTTTGACTGATGATTACAAAATGCCAATCAAAGTCACAGCACATTTACTTTTTAGTGCCATTCCTAAATGACCGCCTGTGGTAACCCCGTTTCTCTCCTGTGTGGTACTTCTACATTCAAGTTGCTATAACCTTCCATGTCTTTCTTACTGAAAGCTATTTTTGGGATCTCTTTGCTTTTAACACTGGCCATTTGCTGTGTATTTTAGAGCGTGTGTAAGACAGCCGCAGGTAAAAAGAGAGGGATGAGAATATCAGCGTGTCATGGTCACTCAGAGCATTGAAATATGTCACTTGCCGAAATAAGTCTATAACACTGACAGTAGTGCTGGAACATAAATCACAATTACTGAAGCCAGGGAACACTGACTGGCCTGATGGCACAGAAAAACAGTGTAGCATTAGGGAACTTCTCCAAATAAGTCTTTCTCCTCTTGCTACTGTTGCTGAATGACACTCCCAGAATAGAGACCTGTGTGGGTCCCTCGGAGTCTAATGAGTCTGGACAGAAACACAAAGCCGGTGTTTTTACAGGGCACATCCAGACAACTCTGTATCAACTAAGAGACAAGACAGACAGAGGTTATTGTGAGCCAGAGAACTAGATAATTAGGAGAATTTGTATATTAATTGGTGTGTATTGGGATGTGTATGTAGCTTATATTCAAGCTTGTGCTTGAGTGTCATTACCTCCCGTCTCCTTCACTCCATGTTGGACCAACGTGACAGGTATTTGTCATTATTATTGAGCGATAAGTATGCCGTTTCCTTTACTGTTAATAATATGTCATGAGCTGTTGGATTAAAGAATTAACATGTGGCTGTCAAGGAGGAGAGGAGACAGACAGGTAGACGTAAAATATAAGTAGAAAAGAGTTGCAGAGCAAGCAGCTGCTTAGATAACATGTACAGTACTGTGAAAACAGTGCAGTTCAGTAAAAATGCACACATGCACGTTGTTACTTTTCCTGTCTGTGTCTGGAAGACATGATTTGGACTGACATTGGCTCCAGACTTCCTTACAAAACTCTGTTGAGTAGGCTGACCTTGTCTCAATCTGATATTTTCTGACCTCCTGTCCCCCAAACCCGCTCAAAGACAAAGCCTTGTTAAGAAGGAGGTGGCCTGAGAGCGGTCACTCTGTATGCATGTGTCTGCACAAGTACATATTTACGGTTGACTGCTGTTATACTATCTCTGACTCCAAATTCTCCTTGTGGTTTCGGGAGAGTATTATGTTTTATTCAGCATTGGCAGAACACGGTACTACAGCACTGCAGACAAAAGACAGTGGTATAAATGAGCCGTGCAGCCTTCAGATGACTGGTGACAAAATGTTTCTTTAGCTTCAATTTCAAATTACAACTTGGTATTTCAGTATAGAAATATCCATGAAGTCACCACTCATTAAAATTCCTTTGGTTTTCATTTGCGGATGATGGGTCGACTAAGATGTAGTGTGTAAGAGGTAGTTATGTGCCAAAGATACAGGATGTAGAAATGACTCAGAAGTGCTGTTTTGCTTCATCGTTAAAATTTCACTTAAACTTTTTATACTTTCAAATATTGCTGGTGGACATGGTTTATTCTATCTATTTACACAAAACACAACACATTTAAAACGAGCACAGTGTAAGAATGTTTTGTTAGTCAAATGCTGTTAATCTGGGCATTAATCCCTGAAATTAAACATAAATCCATCTTCAATCAAACTGAGGTTTATCGTTTAGGGTTTTGACTTTGTTCAACATCCATCATTGTCGATGTTGAAAGAGCTATGTATATACTGTAAAATGCAAGAATTGCTTTGGATAAAGGGCTACAAAAGGCTGATTTAGGGAAGAGAAGGTAATAATAACGAGCCGCACCACATGGAACAAGGAATAAAAGAACATGTGTGGATTTGCATTTCTAATGTAGGTAACTTAGCTTAGGAGGCACTTAGGGTAATTTAAGAAGGTGCGGGGTCTGCAGAGTGTGTGCACACTGCACTATCCAGTAGTGTCTCCCGTTCATTTTTTGGTGCCATATGATATACTTGGCACTTGCCTTTTGTGTGCTTACCAGTTACTCTTACCAATTATGTAAAAAATGTGTTTTTTGGATTATTTATCTACTTTTACAATTTAAGAAGGCTGGGCATGAATCAAATACAAATCAATCCAAAATATGCTTCAAAAAGGTACTAATCCCAAAGTTTTAAAATCTCTAAGTGTGTTTAGCTGTTCATAGTATTTGAATATTATAATCACTGCTAAAATTCTGTCTTCTGTCAGGCAGGAAAGTTATTTGAATTACATAAAGCATTTTAGTTTCATACTCTAAGTTTAATTCTTCACCAGTTTCTTTAAATGAGTTCACCCTGCTGTTAGTTTTCACAACATAACAAGTGAGATGTTACGTCTGATTACCCCCCCTCTGTATAATGAGACAGGGAGGTAACATTGGTGCACGTCAGACTTCAAAATTATACAAAAATGACCCAAAATGTACCTAGAGAAAAGATATGATGCCAATACAAATATATTTCACACATGCAATGTAAGTTTTTAGTGTGGTGGAGAATGCCCGAGTAAAAAAATAAATCACAGGTGTGCCCTGTGAATACAGGGATTTTACATCACCTTGAAAAGTCAACGTTGAGAATTATATGATCAATTTGATGTTTCTATGCTCTTACAAAATGTACATGCCATGTACCAATTTTAATCAGCTATGGCAAGATATTTGACCTCCTCTGCATTAGTGCCACCAGTCATGAAAGAAAGGAAGGTGTAATTGACAAAAGGAGGAGTGATATTTAGAGTAATGGGATGCACTGCAGGTGTAGCCTACCTTCTGCTCATAATAAATGATGTCCGGCCTCTTAAAGACAATTCTATTACCTCCACAGTCATGTGCAATCAGTCTCTGTCAGGGAAATGGATATGCACATGTGTTACCAAATCAGTAGCCAAGGCCCTATCGATACAGGTTGATCTCAAGATTTATGCCAGTGCTTTAGTGGCTGGTGGATGGAACACTTTTCTGACAGAATCGCAGCTGAGGCTTCAGCTTAAACATGCAGCTGATTCAAAGAGATATCTTAGTTCCAAGGCAATCTGCTGTTGTACTTCCACTTTTCTGCAAATAATATATAATATACACATATAATGTGTGGATGTGATATGTATATGTGTGTATATCTATGATATATATGTTTGTATATTTTAACACAAAAAAAAAAAGATGATGCGTTTACCACAATATTTTTAGCACCATGAGTCTGTAATGGACCACTGGGACCCATTATTTTCTCTTGGAATCAGCCTAACTTCCCCTAAACGCTCTGGTCTCCAGTTCCTCACAGAGCTAGAAACATTTACAGACGCACATCACTTGCATGATTAAAACCCTGGGATGCCTCTTTTTTCAGTCCAGGGCCGCATGTTGTTTACTGGCAGGAGAAGCATATGTCATGAATTTTTTTTTTTTTTGTATTATCCTCTTTTTTATGTTTGTTTTCCTTTTTCCCCTTTTATTTGTTTTTGTTTTCTCCTTTTTTTTCTTTTTCTTTTCCTTTTGCCATTTTGTGTTTTCCCTGTAAGCATGAAACCAGAGTCAATGAGAACCAGCGGCGTATGGATCTCAGCAGGGGTGAGGAAATCAGACCCTCTTTGAGTGTCACATGTGGAGCTTGTTAAATTGGGTCAGACCTAAATGTACACATGCGTGCACACTTACGCACTTTTAAAGAAGGGGAGCTCCAAACAGTGGTGCCATTTTAAGCCTCCCATCAACGTCAGTGCTTGCACTGGTACAGATTGGTGGTCATAATGAGGAATGAGGTATGAGAATACCCAACAGTGAGACGTCATCATAGCATGACCGTCCAAACATGATCGGAGAATAAACTCTGTCTTCATACATGAACGTTAGTTTAAAGTGGTTTGAACATTTTCTCTTTTACCGGCACGTGCGAGTGCATGTCCAAAACTTCCCTGAAAGTCGTCATGCACACCTACAACACCCCCCAGCCCAAGTTGCACCTGATACATTTTCCTCCTCTTGTGACTGTCCAAATTGAGTGGGAGAGACATTTAAGAGCGACCTTGAGAGGAGCACAATAACACTCCACTTATGTCTCTTTTGGAGGGAAAGAAATAAAAATGGGAAAAGCTTTCCTCGGCAAGCCCAGAACATCTGGAGTCCAGGAAAACACCTTAAGCTGCCTTGATTAAAATCACACTTTTTCGCCTGAGCTATGACAGAAAGATACTTAGAAACACCTAGGCTTAGAAAAAAAACATACTGGCATACTAGAATAATACAACTTAATTCTCTCTCTTTATTAGATAAGGGTAAGCACAGATGCAACTTGGCTCAGGTTCAGCTAAGGCTGCGATGTCTGTTTGGCCTGCGTATTACACGCCACCTCAATAACCAAGCAAGTTCTGTTTTCTTCTCCCCTCTTTAACTAATTTGTTTGTGGACCTTTTCAATTCTCATGATTTCATCTTAAACTTTCCTCTTAAACCTTGACCTCCTGTGTTATTGTCAAGTCCTGTGGGGTGGAGCACAGACTGGGTGGCCCGGGCAGAGAGGCAGGAAAGAGGAAAGGCTATGCCGACTTTCTGGGATCTGTTTACACAAACTGGAAGCTTTTTGGTGGGAGATAAAAGTTAGTAACGGCAGTGAAGAGCTTTTCCCATCAGCTCTGGACTCCTCCTCACATCAACCCTTCTCCTGTCACTTCAACAGATGTTTGGTTTGGGGAACTGTAAACGATGTCCACATTTCAATTTCTGTTATCTTCTCATTACTTATGACTTCTCCAGGCTTCACATTAAAGACCTGGCATGGACTTTGTATCCACTGATGAGTCAAATACTAAATATTGTGATGCGTTAAACAAGCAACATACACATGTTAATGTCAGGGGACAGATGAAGGAGCAGTTTTATCTTCACAGCATGTAAACTAGGACTAGTGCTGCAGAGATATGATTTAAATGTATAATAGTTATGTAGTTGACTACCTGATTTTAGAAAGGCACATTAAAACCAATACTGGATCTTTGACCCACTGTTTGTCCGCATAAACCTCTACAGTATAATCCCTTTAGTGTTCAGTTAATCCACTTCCAACTTTGCACTACACACTAATTTGTATAACCTCTCTCACATAAGCTGTCTGTATCTATGTTAGCTCAGCCCGTGGGTTTTTACAGCCTTTACAATCACCTCCACCACCAAACAAGCAGACAGACAGAGGGAGAGAGAGAGGAAAGCAGGGAGGGAGGGTCAACATCAAATGTGATGAATGCCTTTCTACGGAAAAGCTGTACGGAATGTCCTTGACTTTAATCAAAACTATTTGTTTTTGGGGCGGTTTGTCTGTTGTCTCATGCGCTCATGTCCACTGATAGCCTGACATTAATGACACCATAAATCAGTCCAAGTGATGGTGAGGTTTTTGGTAATGTTTCAGCCCAGTTTCAGAGATGGTGGTCATTGAGGAATATGAGGAGGAGAGTTAGGGGGTCTGTTGAAATTCCAGATTATGTGGGGGTTAACTAGCCCCTTGAGAGAAAAAACAAGATCTGAAGCTGAGCTGCACAGCCAAGAGAATCAAAGCTAGACAGTTTTTAATATGCATGAAATAATATGTTGGAGACAAGAGCTGCATGACCATATTTTGTTCATGATGCGTTAGTTAGCCGGGTAAAAAAAACGATAAAGACACTTATTCTCAAGAAGGAAAATATAGTTGTTGAAATGCAGCTGATGCATTCTTTTCTTCTTCTCTACTTGGCAGCCACGTAGTAACATTTATACATAAGCAGCGTCAAATTCTCAGGCCAAATGTGACTGATAAGCTCCTCTCTGTGGACATGTGAATGCCATGATGCTCTGCTGTACATTCATTATCCGTTGTTGTGATAGTCTGCTCACATAAACACACAGGCCCTATTTGGGCCGGGATCTAAACACTCCCGACATGATTGATTTGACAGAGTCTATGAGATAACTGTTCATCAGCCATTGCACCATGAATAGAGAGACCCTGAAACCTTCATATAGTAGGGATGGGCCAAGAAAACACTGCTTGCTGGCCATTTGTATGTTTTGAATAGAAGGGAAAAGCAGAACAGATGTTTAGTGTTTCTAAAGGTCAGTCAGTGTAACTCTACCTCAGTTAGTTTGGATTTCAGGCATTAAATTGTTTTGTTGTGGGTCAATGTGAACTTTCACACCCAGGAATCATTAATAAATGACAAGGTTTTGGATGTGAAGAAGTCTATGGGAGGCTGTGTTAATGCTATTGCATTAAATTTTACTGTGGTCAACAGCCTATAATATTTATTTGCAGACAGCAAACCTCCAGAACTTATACATGCTCCAAACTACTAATCAACATGTACCCCAAAACGATTACTTGTTGAAGCAGCATCTTGCCTATAATACAATTATATAAGAAGAAAAAAAAAATCCTCATTAGGCCCTCTGATGTAAAACTCATGCTTCTCTTTTAGAGTTTCATGATAAGTTGAGTGTAGCTTTTCTCCTGTCACAGTTGGTGCAAAACTAAGGAGCGGTACACAAGAGCTGCTTGGTTGAATCATGCATCGCCAAGAGAAAGCTATCTAGACACTGTCTGCCAAAAGGATTGTGCATTTCTAATCCCTTGATGGCTCATAGGCACAACAAATCTTATCTATCTACATGCTGTCAAAAAATGTCGCTGCCATATCAAATAGAGAAGATGATACCTGAAGGAGAGATGCCGGTGGGAGGAAAAAGGAGAAGAAATATACAACAATGTGCATTTTCACCAGTGCAGACACACACACTCACACCCACTCAAATACACCGGAGAGACATGGAGCTTGTCGTCGGTTGACAAACAAATGACAGACAAATGACATGTTGGAACACCTCCACCAGGCCTGATAGTAATCGCCCTGTGAGATTGTGCCAATGGCATCTCTTATGGACAGAACATGTGTCATTTTAAACAAACAAAACCTCTGCCAAACACCAAATCTGATTGCTTCCACCACCATCAACTTTGTCCAATCTAATCTGCCTGTCAATCTGTGTTGGAGGGGCTGTGGATGTCGTAAAAGGAAAGATGGAGAGGTGGAATGGTAAAAAGGGGAGAGGTAGGGTGGATTCGTTGGAATGAAAAAGGGGATTTTTAAGTCAAGCTGTGGCAGTATGTTGACATGTGTGCTTCAGGGTTTTATAGGCTTAATCAGTTCTAATACATAGTATAAAGCTTAAAATGTCTATTTTAAAATAAATTAAATACTTTACATGCTAAATAGGTATTCATGTATGTGTTGAATGCCTGTAAGTGTGTGAGGAACAGTGTTGGAGCTGTATTGCTCAGTGCAGGGTGAGTGTCATGCATTCAGCAGCAAAGCTGGCAGATAATTGGCATCTCGGCAGACTTAGCTGACCTGAGATGTCCAACAAAGTGAGGGCGAAGGGAGGAGAGACAGAGCATCTGAATGCAAGCTGACAGAAAAAATGAGCACAAACATACATATATATATATATATATATGTGTGTGTACCAAATGTATACATGAAAGTTTGCTTGCACATATGTTATACTGCAAGCGCGAGCAGTAAAAAAGATGGGAACACAAAATTCTAAATTAACTTATTCACCTGTTAAATGAAACAGAAAAAAAACCCTGTACTCTTTACTCTTATCTGCAAACTCTACCAAACTATACTTTCATACACGATGCAGTTAAGACTCATTAAGTCATTGCTGCAGACAATTCTCTGCGACTTTTGGGTTTGTGTGTGCATGTTCTCGAGCTGTGCTCTGGTGGATACAGTATAATCTGTGCTTTTCCTTCTCCCTTAATTCAATCAAGTCCCTCCCATCTCTGTGGCCTCTTTATTCCAATTCGATTAGTGGGCTAAAGCCATCAAGATTTCCTGGACAAAGTGAATGCTTGTATTAATCCCCACAATTTCCATTTAAAACGTAAGGGCATCGACTTGATTAATAAGGGCTGATGCTGAATAATTACACAGCAAATACAGGGAGGAAAAGCACAGCTGGGCTTGCCCTCAAACGCCCTCTGGGAAACCAAAAGAGAAGGGGGGGTGGGGGGTCAAAGTGAAGCAATGGCAATGACTGAGGTGATGAATCTCTTAGCTGGCCCCTTATGCAATTAACAAGCAACGCTTCTATTAATTTGGTACCCCCAGAGTGGTGACTGATCAGATGTCTCAGGGTCAGGGGCCAGGGGTCGAGATCAGAGGTCAAGCCAACAACAGCACGGAGAAGAAATGGACAGCAGAGAGAAAGTAAGAGCAGAAGGGCAGACTGAAGAAAAAAGGAGGAACTGATGATAAAATCAAATTCCAAATTATTTCCTATGATGTGGTTTACTTTGACTGTCTAAGAAGACCATGCTATTGTTGTGACCCATCATTTTCATCAAAAAGGTGTACATGAGCATGAGGTGTGTAGGATATTGGGATGAAAGAAAACATCCAGCACTCATTTAATTGGAAGTGATCAATCATTGTAGTGTTTGAGCATTCAATACAGACCTAATCAATTGTTTGGCTGTGATTGAAAGAAAAGACAAACAACACCAATGTTCTTTAAGAAAGAAATTATAATGTGCAAATTATAGTCTACTTTGTAAACATGTTCACAGCGGGTTTTGTTTTATTGCCTCAGTAGTTTTAGAAGAATGTTTTACTTTTGCCTGTGTTGTATTATGCAGATTTCTTTGTGTGTTTCTGATCTGAACTATAACTCTGTGCTGTGCTCAGAAAGGTTTGTTTATTTGAATTAAAGGGTGACTCGCCATCTAATTACGGAAAAGTCTTCCACTTAGGATTAGTTTTTTTATTTATATTTATTTATTTGTTTTTACCTTATAAACTATGATTATTGATTTACTCTGCCAAAAAAATATTACTTTTCGAGATTTACATGTTGTTATTGGAAAAAAAATTGTTTAATTTGAAATGACTTCAATGCATATTTTATGACATATCGGTCATGCATTGTTTAATTTGAACATGCGTGAGACTGCACTATATTTTGACTAAAATGTACAAATGTATTGTATGACATCTCTAAATCTGAATAAACTCACACCCTCATAAGGTTGTTTTTTTTTTTAATCATTTAATGTAAGTGTTATGTTTCAATAACACTTAAGCGCAAAAGAAAATTGAAACTCTGAAAATGGTATTGCTGCAGGGGGTAGGTGTTTGCACCGAACGCTGTTTTTGAATAAGCGCAAGTCTCTTGTCCATCCTAAACTTTATTACATAAAAAAAGAAAGGAAAGAAAAGTAAAGTAAAGAAAAAGGAAAACATTGTTTGGTCCATAAGTCTACTATCTGAGTCAACTATCCATTAGTTAAAATTACTAGCAGACAGAGTTGGTTCACACTGGATATTCTCATACTAAGTAGCTGGGACTTCAAAAGATGTAGAGCAGCTCCACTTTTAATCTCATGAAATAAGGGAAAGAGTTGTTAAAATTAACACTGTGCCAAGGTTTATCTGTTTCCTTTTAGAAACTAGAGCATCTTGAGCTTTTTATGTTTAAGACAAAGCATTCCCACATGGTTTCAAACATCGTGAAAATGCAGCAAAGATGGATTGACTTGACCACCGCTGGTTTGGTTTCAAAGTACCCTTTGTTAGTTATCACTGGAGGAGGAAATTAAGTCTGACAGTATTTTCATTTTGAAAACACCAATTGAAATGGCCCAGCCGAAACAATTATCCCAGTTCCTGAAGAGTATATTTTTCAAACAGAAAATTAAATACTGTGAAGGAAAAGTTTTTATTCAGTATTCCGACTTATTTTGTGTATTTTTTATTTAACAGCACCCATATTTCAATCTTTTTCTTTAATATTTTAATTTCTTCTGTCTGTCTTTAAGTAAAAGGCCCTGACTCGGCCCTTCCAGTTCTGGTCGCGTCACTCCGGCATTCTCCCTCTTCTCCCTCTGTTTGTTGGTGGCTGATGGCGGCGGCACTGCTGCTGCCAGGCTGCAGTTCACTGGGCCGGTTGGTCCTAGTACCGTTGCTGTGGTAGGTCGGGATGAGGTCCTGAACTCGTAGGCCTAAGCCGCAGGTGCGTCCCGTGTTCTGCCCATCGGGTCTGGGGCTGTGGCTGTTGGGGGATCTGAGGCAACCCACAGCAATGGATTGTTATAGTGACTACCATTTGTATCTGTTAATATTATCCATCCATTTTCTATACCTGCTCACGGCTTATCCCGACTCATTACAGGTCCTGTAATACAGATAGACTGGCAACCTGTCCAGGGTATCACAGGGCCACATAAAGAGAAATTTAGAAGCATCAATCGACCTGGGCGGAAGCCGGAGTACCCGGAGGGAACCCACGCAACCATGGGGAGAACATGCAAATTCCACACAGAGAGACACAGAGTGGGGAATTGAACCAGGAACCTTCTTGCTGTGAGGCAACAGTGCTAACCACTAAGACACCGTGCTGGCCTTTTTTTGTAATTATTACTACCATTGTATTTCTTGTTAATATTATCGTTGTTATTTTCTGTTGCTGTTGACTGTCATAATCATTATTGTCATTGCATTTTAGGTTGGTACACTTGGGAATATGTATTAGTACTCATGTATGCAAATGTATGTGTATATCTATTTATTTTTAGGCATGTTTGTATGCATATTCATGTGTAAGTTATTTATTTTTACAAATATGCACAAATACTGCTATAAATATTAGAATAACCATGAAATATAGACATATAGTATATTGTAAAAACATTTGTGTAGATGGAAAATGTATAGATGTTTGAATAAAAACTACATAAAACAGATCTATACACATACAACATAGAAGTGTTTGGGAACAACAGCAACTCTGCTACAAAGTCGTAGGCCACGTAAATTGATGGAGCGCGGTCAGCGGATGCTGAGGCGCATAGTACACAAAGGTCGGCAACTTTCTACAGAACCAATGGCTACAGACTTCCAAACTTCATGTGACCTTTAGATTAGCTCTAGAACAGTGCATAGAGAGCTTCATGGAATGGGTTTCCATGGCTGAGCAGCTGCATCCAAGCCAAACATCACCAAGTGTATGCAAAGCGTTGGATGCAGTGGTGTAAAGCACGCCGCCACTAGACTCTGGAGCAGTGGAGACACGTTCTCTGGAGTGACGAATTGCACTTCTCCATCTGGCAATCAGATGGACAAGTCTGGGTTTGGCGGTTACCAGGAGAACGGTACTTGTCTGACTGCATTGAACCAAGTTTAAGGTTTGGTGGAGGGGGGATTTTGGTGTGGGGTTGTGTTTCAGGAGCTGGGCTTGGTCCCTTAGTTCCAGTGATAGAAACTCTGAATGCTGCAGCATACCAAGACATTTTGTACAATTCCAGTCTCCCAACTTTGTGGGAACAGTTTGGAGCTGGTCCCTTCCTCTTCCAACACGACTGTGCACCAGTGCACAAAGCAGGTCCATAAAGACCTGGATGACAGTCTGGTGTAGATGAACTTGACTGGCCTGCACAGAGTCCTGACCTCAACCCGATTCAACACCTTTGGGATGAATTAGAGTGGAGATTGAGAACCAGACCTTCTCGTCCAACATCAGTGTGACCTCACAAATGCACGTCTGGAAGAATGGTAAAAAATTCCCATAAACACACTCCTAAACCTTGTGGACAGCGTTCCTAGAAGAGATGAAGCTGTTATAGCTGCAAAAGGTGGACCGATGTCATATTGAACGCTTTGGATTAGGAATGGGATGTCACTTAAGTTCATATGCGAGTCAAGGCTGGTGAGCCAATACTTTTGGCCTTATAGTGTTTATAGAAAAACGTCTGGAATATTAATTTAGCACAGCTTACCGGTATGTGCTTCTTCAGATTTGATGGCAAATTCTTAAACGCCAACAGTAATGAAACACATTTGCAATCCCAGGACTCATTCTCTGCTTTTTAAAATTTAAACAATTCATGAAGTATGGCCATGGGTAGCTTTCTTGTCTTTCAGAAGAACTGGAGGACTGTGGAAAAGTTGGCTTTGTGTCGCTGTCCATAATTAACGTCTCTATATCTAATGGAAACCTGTGTAGCAGCTCCTGGAGCTATCAAACACCAACACGCTCTCTGCTATCGCTGTAGCTGATTGGAGTCACCTGATTGGTTTAAACATGCAGTGGCGAACACAAACAAAGCCCTTGAATGCGTTGTAACACAACAACGCAATCAGCAGACTATTTTTTCATGCACGATTTTGAGGAAACTGTTCAGAAAATGTAACGTAACAGCATTAACTGTAGAAAACATAGTGGAGCAGAACGTACAGATAATTGCTGCAAAATGTAATTGAATAAAATTCTGAATTGTTGTTTTTAATTAAGTATAGTACAGATACGTAAAGAAATTACTTGGTAACCAAGTACAAATAATTTGTGAGATTCCATCACTGGAATCTGTGTTTCATCTCTTGATAAAGTATGTTTGATCAGTCTGTCAAATAGGACTGGTGGAGGTCACATTCACTCTCAAACACACCTACACACAACAAAAGAGGAAAGGAAGAAAAAAAAATCGACCAGTTAGTGAAACAAAAGCAAATTGTTAAGATGTGCATGCATTTAATTTGAATAACTGTGTTAGTATTGAGTGTTACTGTTTTTTTGTTTTTTTTTCTGCTTATTGCCACAACCTGGTAATTATATCAACAAAGTTGTGATTCAGAATATGGCATTTCAGTGCATGATGTTTAATTTACAGATGTTGCATTTTATTTTACATGCCCTTATATTTACTTGTAGATAAGAACTACAAAGCTATTTGCCCTAAGCTAGTTTTCCCATCTGCTGATGGAAAAGCTCCCCACAGAGAATCATTGCAGTTGAAGTAGAGCGGCACAGTGAAAGAAGACTAACTCTAATCAAAAAGACAAAACAACACAACACATGTTTACATACTTACAGTTAGAGCAGAAGCTCCTCTCTAATATGCCTTGCCACAGATGACTGACATTGTTTTGTTTCAGCTACAATTTTCCCATCTGCCAGCAAAGAGCCAGGATTCATTACACAAATATCCATTGAAAGAGTTTCTATCAGTAAGTTGAGCATGTTTGGACGTGTGTGATGAACATGGATGTGGCAATGTCATGCTTTTGGGAAGAACACATAAATGCAGTATTGATTTTTGCTATGTTGATTCCCTTTTTATGATGCAGAGGGAAGTTGAGGAAGAACGACTAAAGCTTTCATCCCAACTCCTCTTGGCTTCACTTCCACTGCATCTCTAACTATTGTTCACAGATGTAGAAGAAGCACCAAGTGGAACTGCAGAGCTCCACTTGGACCGTTTTAAGTGAGGCTAGAGACAGTGAGAAGGAGACGGTAGGAAACGTGGAGAGAAGCTTGTCCCTTTCTTCTGTTGTCCTCTTGAAGGCTGATGGTCCTAAGCCTGGCTCAAGGGGCTTATGCAGATTCAGTGACCTTTTTCCCACAGACCAGATTTTACACTTAAATTACCATTAGAGCAGTTGTCTCCCTTGAGGGAGCTGCGGACCAAACCAACCCCCAGCTGAGGTTAACACCCATGGTAGCACTGTGTCGGCGCTGCATGTTAAACGATGTGGAACACATGTAAATGACAAAACTACTTCTCCGTTGGCACTGAGTCGCAACAAAAGTGAGGTCACAGTACAGGGAAATACGGAACATAGTATGTTGTAAATGCCAGAGGAATTAGGTGATATGGAAATGCATGAGATGAATAAATGGGACAAGGCTCTTGATAGCCCCTCGGTGGCCTGTCATGCTCAGTTTGAGAAATATTTTCCTCAGGAGGTGGTGAACTATGACAATGTTTTAGTACCCAGGAAAGATCTACTTACAGTGGAGTGTATTGTTTTTCATTGTTCAATAAAATCTATTCAAATTATCCAAAAATTTGTATTAGACTACGTATTTTGTGTTGTCAAGCCCGTGTCTACTAAATCATACAGAGATAGAAGGCACCTGAGACTTTACAGAAGTGCTTTTACAGCATGCTGGCAAAAAAAAAAAAAAAAAAAAATGACATGAAAGGAAATGGAAAAGCAGCAGAGTTCTGCCCTTATTACTCCCTTCAAACATTGAGAATGATGGCATCTCCCCACTCCAACTGTAACTCTACCACAGAGACGTAAGGGCGTACACGGTGAACACACACACAATTTGACTTCCTCTTTCTATTGCTGCAGGTTTGTTTGTCTTTAATTCCCTGCTGTGTGGGGGTAATGGGGACTCTGTGACAGCTGTCATTTTGCAGTGACCTCAACCGATTGCAGATTGGTAGTGGCACAGTGATTGTCAGGATCAGGTGTGTGCACGGGTTTACGTGTGGAAAGGTTGGAATGTGCAAGTATGCGTGTGCGCATGATAGGGTGCATGCGTAGATGGAGAGAAACGGAGGACAGGGCGGCGGGTGGTGCTTTTGATGTGAAAATAATGGTCAAAACTGTAAGGAACTTCCTCAACTCTAAGCCCCCCCAGGCCCAACAATATGCCACTACAAATCTGACTGTTCAGCTTGAGACTTGCTTAGACACAAGGCAAAAACAAGACTCAGATATTCACAGGCCAATGTGACATGGGAACATCACGAGTAAATCTAAAGTACAGGCAGGAAGGAGTTTGAAATATTCCCTCCAGATATTAAATGTTTTGATGTAATGAGATAGCTCTAAGAGATAAAATATTAAGTTTCATTCAACAGCAGTGAACATTTCAGCAGTTACACTCCTGATTTGTATTTTTTTTGGTCTTTTTTTAAGAAAGAAACATTGTTTAGTTTGTTGCATTCAACTCTCTCCTGCCAACCCCCTTTACTCTCCATGGTCTCTTCGCTTTGTGGTAACTCCGGTAAAAGAGCTGTCGTTAGAGAATGTGGAAACAGAGAAAAAAAGTTGGATATGATAGTGGAGGCAGAACATGCTCCACTACTGCTTCCAGGGGTGTTTAGGACGCAGAGCTGAAGTGGGCAGGAAAGTGCTGTGGGCAAAGAGACAGGGAGTGAGAGGGTTCATAGTTAGTGGTGATGCCCCTTAGTGGCACAACAGACGCAGGCTGTGAGGTTGGTGCTCCGTTCAGTGGTCCCACAGGGAGCAGGTGTCTGCGGTTGACACTTCCCGTTCAACTGCAGGAGCAACTGTGCGCTGAAATAAAGGAAGGAGGGGGAAAAAGCAACATTTCTCATTACACTCTTCCTTTCTTTAGCCCACCCTCCTACAAACATCCCCTCCTTATCATCTCATTCGAAGTTGAATAGGCCATGCTCTACACTGACAGGACAAGGCGTGTGTGTGTAGTGCCCTGCCGCTGTGCATGAGTCATCCTAATTGGCAAGGTCTCTGCACAGCAGCAGATCCTTCTCCTGCTGTTTCTGCCTGTTTAAAGTGATGAACCCAGGATGAGATCAACAGTCGGACACCAAAGCTTTATTGCCTCTGCATTTGACCTCGTTCTTTCTTCCTTGTCTCAGTGTATGAGTGAGTGGCTCTTGTGTGTGTCTGCATAAGTGCATCATTCACAAGAGTTTGCATGTACGCAGTAGAGTATCTGAGGGTGGGGACATTTGAAAAAAAAAAAAAAAATAGCCAAATTAGTTTTGAGGCTGCTTTCCCTCTCTTTCCATGTCTTACATTCTGCACATACGCATGCTTCTCTAAAACGATTACATGTCAGCAATCCCCATAATTTAGTTGCTACAGAAGCTGCAGTGATCTCATCTCAGCCACCTGGGGAATAATGCAAGCTGTAAATGCATGCCTCAGCTGCCAATGCACAGTGCAAGACCAGCATGTGGACTGGCCAGCGTGCGATAAGTCTTTCCTCACCAGTCCAAAGCTGATTTGGCCAGGGGCTGATTGCTGGCAGCTAATAATTTTTAGAAATACCTAGAACTAATGAAGTTCACTGGGCGAGGGAAAAGGAAAGAGAGAGACACGGATAAAAAGAAGTGGATCTTTAACCCCCGAACCCTGCCTCACATAGTTTTGCTCATTTTCATCTCTTCAGCTCACTTAAAACTGTTTTATTTCTTATTGATTATGCAGTGCTCTTTGCCATGTTGTATATTAGTTGTTGTTTTAGCTTCTTTTTCTTCTCTCTAGCAAATTGGATTTGATAAAAAGCAGTGATGATGAGTTTGGACTGGCAATTTGTCAGATGAACCATGAAGAATTTGAAAATATTAGGGCTTTGACTTCCACACAAATATCTGATGTTGGTGTAAATATTAAATTTAATTTGGAAACACTTTATCTCAGAAGATACTTTTCATATCCTAGTATTAAAGCTTTGAGCACTTTCTCCTCCAAAGCCATTGCTTGATTTTAAAAATCGTTTTTTTCTCAAGCACTGAGCCCAAAAGAAGAAAACACATGTCATTGTCCAGATACTTAAACTTTGCTCTATTGTCATCATCTGTGTTTTATTGTAAACATCTGCCTGTTTTTTTTTGTTTTTTTCTTGTAATGCAGTTTTCTCCAGCACAGCCCACATCTGACAAACTTTCAAAGAACGGTTTGAGCCAGTGCATGGCCAACTCAGAGATTTACACAGGGTTTTCCAAACCAACGCAGTCTCACGGAAAGATGTGAAACCTATCAACTGATTTGTATTCACAAGCACAGTTTTTTTCCCTGTTTCTCATGCTAATGGAGACAAGCATTTGTATAGCATTTCAACATTCGTGAAGCTACAACACTAGCTGGCGGACTTCTGCCAGCCGCTGATGTTTTAAAAATAACTTTACTTGGAAATGTTTGTGTTTGTTTCACTCTCTTGTTCCATTGTGCTTTCATTAGCTTTACAAATAACAAACGTTGTCAAGTTGAGGTATTGACATCAACAGTTAAGGTTTGGAAAACATCCAGTCTTGTTGTAATGCAAGCTGTGTTAGGGTTTCACTAAACTAGGATATTTCAGTGCAAAATTATCCAGCAAAGCAGAACATTTTGATGCGTTGTCATCATAGTGTTATAGCCCCCCCCCCCCCCCCCCACCACCACCCCCCCACCCCCCCACCCCACCCCGATTAAAGACCACACATTCAAAAATGTTGGTTGACGTACATACAAATGTTTTGATAAAATGTACATATTTCTGTCATTGTTAACATCAATGTGGGATACATGTATATGCTGGGCTATTTCTGATTGTGACATCTGTGTGCATGTTTTCTGAGTGAATGTAAAGGATTATCTGCCTTTGTAGAAAATGTCATCTTTTTTGTCACATTGCGGAACAGTCTACAGCCAAACCTAACCTCGGACTTTACCGACTTCAATAAGGTGCAAGTCAAAGGGTTGGAGAAAGAAAAACCCTGATAGAGATTGAAAACGACACAAAAAACATTAAAGGTGAAAACCTACCTCATTTAATATGGAATAACAGGGTGGTCTGTTTGTACTTTTGTCTTTTGTTGTTGCCTCGGGATTTGAAAATGGGATTTAGTCCATTCAGGGGCTCCTTTTGTGTTAATATGCACTAAAAGCTCTTCTTTTTTTTCCCTGTCACTACTTTATTTGCAGCTCCCTCATACATCATACACAAGGCTTTGCCTATCCATGTTGATTTTTTTTTTTTTCTTTGTCCCCCATCATCAGTCGACATAAATACCCAGTATGTCACAGCAGGCTATGCTCCGAACGCCCCCTCAGTGCTTATCTCTACAAAATGTGAATCTGTTATTCTACTGTAATGGAAACCATGTTGGTAACATCTTAACATATTACACTCACTCAAACACACTGTGAAACTCTATCTTACCACTGAGTCAAAGCTCTTTTTATACTGCGGGAATGTGGGGGGGATGTGGTAAAACACGTTTTGCCCAAAGCACAAACTATGTGAATGCACACATAGACTACATGGCTTCTTTTTTTTTTTTTTTAATTCTTTATTTATATCTTTTTTTTAAGCGGACAATTCAAAAAAAAAAAAAAAAAAAAAAGCTGAAAACACAGGAGTATTGTGTGCTTTAATGCTTTGAAGCTCTTGTCTGTCTCTCTTTTTACGTTTGCAGACTTGTAGAGGTTCAGATTTCTTCAGGCAATTTGTTTCAGGTAACTGGAGCTTTTAACAGCAGCTGAGTGTATCTTGGGAACTATTAGAGAAAAAAAGAGCTTGTTCAAGCTTTTCAAAATGTTGATGGATCTAACATAATGAGCATGTAACTGATCACAAAGACAGATACGATTTTTTTTTTTCCTCAGGAAAAGACTATTGCTAGAGGACAAGAGTGCTAAATGGGTTGCTATAGCCAGCATCATATGTGATGCAGAGGAGGCTCTTGGTCGTGTATTGTTATTCACTTACTGCTCTCGCTGGGACAGCTACAGGCTGTGTAAGGCCTTTTTTCTGACAGAAATCTTTGAATTGAATCAGCACACAGTCAGCATTCATGAAGCTCCAAGCAAGAACAGCTAAACATCTAGTTCTGTAAGGATGCTTTTTAAACTGTTGACAAGTTTCATATCTACATGTGTATGTTCATTTTCTCCAATTTAAATCTCCTCAGTTTGACTGGTGTGTATGCCTCATCTGCAAAGTCTACGTGATCACCCCCTAGTTATTATAAAAACTTTCTGCTGCCTATTGGGATACCACTTTGGTGGAAAAGAGGAAAGACAAGGCCCCAGGTAAAACTTCACTATTTAGGGCATGGATCCCATGGAGGGCATCAGGGAGACGAGAGGTTGGAACGGGTTTCTCTAATGCAGACAGTTCTCATTTAGCCTCCAGTGTTCTGGTGGACTCAGTCAGTCATCATACGTTGATGTCTCAGGTTTAGAGGACATATGATAATGAGTTTAGACTGACTGACGTGACTTAAACTGTTGGGAGGTGGAGGGTGGGCTATAGCTCGGACAAGAGGGCATGTTTATAACAGCCTTTGCCAGCAGCCATGGTAGGAATAGATCAGGATGTTGGTCCCAGGAGCAGATCTGAGGCTAGGTCTGTCACTGAGGTAATTACGACCATGGTTATGATGTCTGTAGGAAAGGCTGATCTCAGACCTGTGGCTCTGCCGATATATATTACTAAAATGTCCTTGAAGGACTTTTTTTTTATTTTTTGAATTATTTTGTTTTTTATAACGGCAGTTAAGCAGCGGAGATTTGCTGCATTCATAATGAGACAAATTCCTCAGAATAAAATAACTTCACAAACATAGAATTTATCAGAGGGAAAGGTTGTTTTTTTTTTTTTGTTTTGTTTTGTTGTTGTTTTTCCAGTGTTTTAGTAGGTATTTAATAACCCTGCACAACTCAGAGCATTTTCACACAATAATGACCAGCGATGACATCGGGTTTCCTCTTGAAGAATGCCTCGTCATAACCACTGTTTCAATGTTTCTCTTAAATAAAGCATCCGTCCGAGGCTTCTGCAGTAGCATACCCACTCTCCCTCACCCTTGCAAATTCAGTCAGCTAACTAGCTGCTTTTAACTCCTCAGAGATCTGGCAGAACTTTGTGTAACCCCTCAGTTTTACATATGTCTTTTACAATTTGCCACTCACAGGTTCTGCTGACATTCACTGCCAAAATGGACAGATGTCTCTATCATAGTCCCTTCAACTTTGTTTCCCCTCTGAAGTCAAGGGCACGCTTTGAACTAGAACTGTTCTTTTCTTTCTTTCTTTTTTTTTTTGCTGCACTGCCATCCTTCTTTTCATATAATTCCCTCGTACTGCCCACTCGCCATCATTTATAGCCTCACGCCTGCATCCTGCTAATGATACAGATTTTACAGGGTGTAAAAGGCGTGCCAGAATTAGGTCTCTAACTAATAGCTTGTCCACAGCTTGCTCACATTTACAGTATATCTATCCAGGCAGGTGTTTACAGCTATTGCGCCGATGTATCGAAAGAGACAGGGAGATGTCCAGACCTAGACGAGATGAGAATGGCACTGCTGACACTATGAATCTCTCCATGAAGATTGAAATTGAAATGGCATGCACTGAGTGGCACTCCTTGAAGACGGCATGATCCTGTATCCTCACACACTACAGCCCATATCATCTCACTGTGCTCTGCTGTGATTGATTCTTTACCCAGGGGCTGTAATTCCTGAACCTCACCCCTCTACTGGACCATGTCCCTACGTCTCCCTCCTTCCTCTCTCTACCGATTCCCCCAGCAGTTTGGATTCTGCCAGTTTCTAGCTGTCAGGATGGCATCATCAGCTATGACAAGAGAATAAATATGCGCACGGCCACCTTTGTCTTGTATCTGAGCGTCACCCTTGACAGTTCTCAATAAACTCCCTAAGATTGTTTTTTTTTTTTTCTTTCCACTCGCTCTCTCTCTTTCTTTTTTTTAATCTCCGACGGCAGACGCCGGAATCCCACTGTCAGCATAACGGGAGAATATTAGCAGGGCGAGCCCCACCTGGACCCACAGCTCCCCCGACCTGTCCCCTCTCTGTAATTATCCCTCAGCCCTTTTCCCATTAACCTACTCTCTTTGATCCCCACACATGCTGATATTATGCAAAACTGCTGAATAGAGAGACTACGATAGTGCAAAACAGCAAGCAGTTACCCGTGGTTTCTGATTTCCTCACTTATTCTCCTCTTCTTTTGCTCTCTATCTTACCTTAATTATCTGCCTCTTTGTCATGGATTAAATTAATTTCAAAGGAGTCTGTCAAAATAGAAAAGGCATGAAGAAGAGAGGGGTAGAATGGTGGGCAAAGAGAATATACTATTGGACATTTTTACAAGCCATCCAGGATGAATAAAGGTATCTTGCAAAAAAGTGTTCTGCTAAAGAAAGATGTCTTTTAGTCTCCCCATGCATGTATCAAGTAAAATGTCTTCATTAGGTCTGGGGCCTAAAAGCACATATCAGGGTCTGCACAATGCTGAAGGTCTGCGACTGACCTTTCTTTGGTTTTAATCATTGCAACTCTTGACAGCTTAATAAGTTGAAGGTGCTGGGTTGCAGCCTAACGTAATAAGGCCCTCACCAGAGCCTTGGCCACCTATGATTGCTCCCATAAGTCTTAGCACATCTGGCTCTGTGTCCTTGGGTGAGAGATATTTTCCATAACTTTTCTTATGCTCAGAAGGCACCATCACCTTTTATTAAGAATGGGGATGATACAGTGCACAGTATCTCCTTGCGAGAGAGCATGTCCACAAGGCGTTAGACGTTCATAATAATGTGGCATAGTGACTATGGTCCTTTCAGCTGACAGCCACGGTGCAGGACCGCTCCAGTGTATCACACTGCGCAGTGTTTAACTTGTTAAATATTCTAATAATTTATGGGTGTACTTTGTAAATCATACCACCATATTTATTTCCCCCATGCTAAAGGATATTGTTAGGTGGAATATATGTCATACATTTCCAGTGGTTTACTACTTCTATGGATGAATTACCCACCATTTATGATGCACATAAGGTGTATAATTCCATATGCAGTAAAGTTAGATTTTTATGGAGACATAGCTTTCCACCCTCTGCTTTACTTCGCCTTTCTCAGTCCACAGAGAAATTAATTCCACAGCTGTAGAAGAACCATTGTAGTTGCATTAATGGGAGTGGCTAATCCCGATCATTTGTGTTCTTGCAGAAAAGTATTGCCTCTTACCTCAGTATTAACATTTATTTAGAAGATAAAGAGTATGTGATGAAATGACCATTACATACGGTTCATGTACTATAATGAAAATATTTTACCTTCATGTGAACTTACTTTAAAAAGTCCAGTCATCCACCAGAGCTATTGACACTTTGACATGTCTTACATCCCCATGACAACTTTTTTTCTTTTTTTTTAATAATGCAGAACTCAGTCAAACCTTTATACTGCAGACCAGCCTTTTAACACAACCCTGTGTTCATTTGAAAGGCTCCGGACTGCGGTGAGGTCCTATCATTAGGATTCATTTTATTAAAGGGGAATGGGATTTGTTTGATTGGACAGTGGCTCATGCGGCCTACAAAGGCTGCTGTACATCTGGACATCCGCTCGGTGTTCTGAGCAGATTCTCGTCTGCCCACTTTTCCTAATATTTTCATTGGTGTTCACGCCTGAAAGACCAGCCTGCCTTTTTGCTTAAATGACACTTGAGCCTTTGCAATCACCTAGTTGGAGTCCCCGGGTTTGTCGAGCAAGGCACCCACTGTAATACCCTCTGTTCTATGCCCAAGGTTTGATCTCTGCTATGTGTTAGCAGAGAGGCTGATGTAGCAGTTTGATCCCCTGAATTTTCTGTTGGAGATATTTTAATGACCTGGCCTTTGTTTGGGGTTCAGCTTACCTCTGTGTGATCACCACAGAATCTATGCCAAGCCGACTATTGATTGGGTGTCCTTAAAGGTGAAGATAAAAGCCCTTGTTGGAGACGCACTTTGTTGAAAAGGGTGATATAGAAAGGGAAGAGATGAAGGGGTCGTATGGAGACAAGAAGGCATTAAAGGCAAGCCCTTGCTCTTTTAAATCCACCAGTAATGGGGATAGTAGAAATTTAAATGTAAATTGCCTATTAGATTTTCACGTAAAGTATTTCTATCCTCCTGTGTGGCTGCAGTTGAACAATGTTCGCTCCTCATGAATATGATATCGAATCAATTTTGTGTGATGGATCCGTTGTACCAGTTTTTCAAAATGAATAGTTCATGTGAGATGTTAAACAGGTGGCGGATAAAGACAACCACACAACTTAGCCTTGAAGTGCATGATTCACGTGTGCTGTGTATTATCAGAGACATAAATGTCATGATCATAAGGAAAATAAATCACACTTTACAGCTACGCCACTCACATTTGAAACATGTGCTTGGAGACTCTCACAATCTTATTATCAAGCCTCATTTTCATTGTGGAGAGTGCAATAGTTTGCATTTTCTTTGCTGTAAAGTTCTTGTGTTTAGACAAGACAATTTTAATAAATATTTTTTGAGGCATACCTATGTAATTAAAGGTCTCGTACTTCATTTTACAGCGTGCAGTTACAAAAATTGTCACACTTTTTAATTTGTTGTTCATTTTACCACTTCTGCTTTTACTCCTGTCAATTTGTTGCAACCTATAAAATACTTTTCCTTTGTTTGTTTTCACTCTACGCAACTCTTATTTTTTTGTGTCTTACTTTGAGCCCTAAATTAAAAGAGCAAGGCGCCAGTTTAAAGGGCAGAGCCAGGTCCCTGCCTTCAGGGCTTTTACATCAGTGCTGACAGAAAGCCATGTGAACCACTGGGAAATGTTTCATCGGTCATCAGACATTATCCAGCTGAGAGAGAGAGTCGCATTAAACTTTTCACTTACTCCATCGTTGCTTTAGTTTTATTGTCCAGCACGCCTGCTGACAAATCTGCAATCCTGGGTCCACAGGAGAGTTTAACAACTCAAAATGTTTCCTTCAGTTATTGTAATTCTTTGGGTCTTTGAGATATGAAAATAAATGTTGCTGCGTTCCTGTGGTTCGGACATGAAACGTATAGTTTATGCAGCCTTTGGGACTGTAACCCCTCATTTCACTTGATGAGAAAAAAAACAAACACCTGATTGATTTAGATATATTATTATCAAACTAAACATGGTGTCAGCAGTTTATGTGACAAACGCATTAAATGCGCTGATATAATGATTTGATGACAGATGTTTTTATAAGCGTGGTTTGTACTTGACATTTAAATGCAATAAAGGGAAAGAAATGTAGTTTAAAAGAAACTTTTAAAACAAAAGTCATAAAACATTCAAAAGCATAAATAAGTTTTTCCTCACCTAGTTATTTGCTTGAACCTATTGCACAGCTCTCAAGCCTCTTAGGACTCATCAGGACTTTGTGGCTTGCGCAGCAAGTAATGATCACAGCCAACATAATTCGTAAAAAGACTGAAACATAAGTCATGTGGTCATTAGAGGTGTTTTCATTTCCTCGAGCAAGTTGCTAATTTGATACAGGACAGCTCTGTCTTAGGTGTAAATATGTAATTCAGTAGCTGCTTTTGGTTGATTCACAGCCAAAATTGCAGTACTTTAACAATAGAGTCAATAACACTGTGAGAAGGCTATGTTTCGGGTATTTATTGTGGTAGTATTTACCGCTCCCACAGCGTCAGACCAGTGCAGACAGAGTTGTGGTGAATGCTGTGAAAGGGTCAGTTTGAGCTGAAACCATTTTTCCTAAACACAACACATTATTTCTGCTTAAACCCCACCTGAACAAGGAACCTTTTGGTAAGCAAACCACAACAGAAAATTTCTGTATTGATAAAACCAAGATAACAATAAAGAATGTTGTTGATATAGACCCATTAAAATTTAAAATAATCGGTATAAAACAATTTCTAAATTTGTAATAGTACTAAATTCCTGTCTAACTTCTAGTTACATGTAAACTTTGTGGGGTTTCGTCATAACATAATACAGAACAATTTTTTTTTCTATGCAGGAAACTTTGGCACTGTATGCTGACTATGTGTTTTGACAAACACAATTTTGTAAATTTATTTTGAGTTAAATTAATTTTCAGCTAACTTAAAAAAAAAATGTCTCAACTTAACCTCAAAAGACCTCAGGTCATACGTGACCTCTACAACAAAGTTTATGTTCATTATTTAGGCGTCGCGTGGAACTAAAAGCTGGATGTCATATCGAAAATAAAAAAAATACATTTAAAGACTGTTTTTACATGTTGTGAAATAGAAGAAAAAGAAAGATTAGCTGAGTTCCGGATTATATATGAATGGAGCCACTTTACCACATACAAACACCAGAATAAACATAACTCTGATTGTTTCAATATATACACCTTATTTAGACGTTATGGAATGTATATTGATTATCTTTTTCCTGGTAGGATTTTACATGACATTCTTTTTTTTTTTTTCTTGTTTATAATCACACTTTTGTGTGACTTTTTTGTATTCTTGCCTTTTCTTTTGTGAAAGAAAAAGTAAGAATTCCAAAATAGGTGCCATAATGTCAGTTTGCATCACAATAAAGGGACACCTCCTGCAACCACTAAGTTTGCAAGAGGTTTCCCATGGACACCTCCTGCAACTTCAGGAGGTGTCTGGCTTGGTTAGCCAGCCTCAGCCACCATTGATCATGCCATCAACTACCTTGAGACATGTGAAGCTCACGAAAAACATTATATTTGTCATCAATCTGACTTTCTCTCAACCTTGCAAAGGGGAAAATGTTCACTTCAGGTCAGCCAAGGGACATAGAGGGATCCAAAGTGTGAGAAAGGGAGAAAGACAAAGAGATCAGACAAAGTGGAAGAGGAGATTAGAGAGAAAATAAATGCAACACAGACAAGAGAGCTTTATTAATAGGATTATGGGATCATAGATTTCGATATTTCATTGGTTTAAAAAGGGAGTGAAAATGTCAGGGTATCCTGAAAAGGAAGGGAAAGGAGACCAAAAATTTGTTAACTGTAATTTATTGAATCAGTATCACCTAGAGGTAAGAATGTGATTTAGCCAAAAAGATAAGTTTTCATGTGGATGGACTGGGGTTGTCTTGACATTTTAGAAAAGAAGTGCAAGATGTAAAGATTGAAACCACCACACATCATTAAACTTGGCATTTCATCCAAAATCTTCTAGATCTTCAGATCAAATGACTTTAATTACTGAATACACTTCCATCTGTGTAGTGCTTCAGAAGTGTATGTAAATATAGGCACCTTTTTGGGGGCAGCTGTGATTCAGCGGGTTGAGCCTTGGTCGTCGTTTGGAAGTTGAATCTTGCTGGAAGTTGAGTGCAAAACTCTTAGGCACTCCTGGTATTGTTGTACTATAATTAAGATACAGAAAACAAAACAAAGAAAAAATGACTCTCCTAATCCTAAAAAGAATAACAATCCTAATTAATATTATTGCATACATATCTGTACTGGACACTCTTTACCGTTAAATCTGTACTTGTTTCAAAAGGACACACTTATTACAAATGTTTGCCCAGAGTCACTTTGTTTTGAACGTGTGTTGTTTTCTGTACATATTATGCAGAGCAGTGTTCCTCAGTCCAGGTCCTCATGGGCTGCGTCCGTGCATGTTTTAGATGTTTCCCTGCTCCAACTCGCTGGATCCAAATGAATGAGTCATTATTAAACTTGTGTGGACCTTGATGACAAACTGAAGGTGATCTATTTATTTGAATGTGGCGTTTTAAAGGAGGGAACCATATAAAACCTGCAGGGCAGCGGCCCTCAAGGACATGAATGTCAAACACCACATATATGAACATGGTTATGGACTGTATGAGTTCAGATTATTTAAATTTAAATGAGAGCAGGGGTTGGCGACCTTTTGTTAGTTCTCACTCCAGATTTTTTTACTACAGGCAGACATTGAGACATCCTCAGAAGAGCATCATGTCATCAGTTATCATCAAACTATCCTCCAGTATTAACAAACATTTTGTCTAGGTACTTAGGAATTGGCTTCTTGTCTCCAACTGTTCAAATAGCAAACATTTTATTTTCCTTTATATGAGAATTTAGTTAAAGTTGTCTTTTGTCACTTGTTATCTCATTGCCATGTAATATTTCTCACATGAGTGAACATGAGCTACAACAAATTTCTCGCCATCTCGTGTCTGACTTGAATTTCTAAAAATCCTCACCACAGCGAAGAACAACGTTCACCGACTCACCGTCAAGAATAAGATATTCTAAAATATTTCAGTCATGAAGAATATATATCATATATCATGTTTAAGTGGATCTTTTTCGACTTCTAACGGCAGGGCTACGTCTTGTTTTAAGCACGAAGAAGTGAAATCAGCTATCGTTTAGTACACATCTTTTCTAGCGGGTGAGGGGGTGTATGAAGGTTGAGATTTTAAATGCCTCATTTTGATGAGCTTTGACAGTAATGCAGCCACATTGGCAAATGTGGCAGATTTCTATGACACCCATGTCATAGGGCTGTGGTTATGCTTCTGCTCGATCATTAGAGGAGACTTCTAAGAGAGACAAGTGAGAATGAGTAATAGTGCTGAAGCAAGCTTGTATAAACATGTCAAGGAGCAGAAACGTTCTCATGTCATCAAGGTATTTTACTTCCAAAGAGTGACATACTAAATAGCTAGAATCCCCTAGGCTAAAATATCCACGCTCTACCACATTACAGTGTTGGCTTCTAATGCAATAAGAATGTGACAATCGCATTTTACGTTTCCTTTCTCAAACAGCTACCTAGTTAGCCAACTATGTTTGTTTTTCCTTTCTTCCTCCCCCAGTATGCTTCTCTGCAGGCATGGCTTTGGAAGTGGTGATGAATGAGTGGAAGTTGACTCGTTATTAAAGGTGGGAGATGATTAATAAGGACCATGTGTGTTTTCCTCTATAGTGTAAATAAAATATATCATTCATGTAATGCAGAGCTGAGCTAGGAGAGTGATTTATGGCGTGTTAAAATGCAGAAAGAGCCAAAGGCTGAAACCCTCTCAGACACATTGCCATGACAGTGCCCTACCCCACCGCTTTAACATGACTTAGAGATCTCCCACCGCTCCTCCTGCTATCGCTCTCTGTTTCCTTATCTCGATTTGCACCGTGATGAATTTATTTGTTTCAGACTTTCAGGAGAGTTCTCAAGATTGTTCTGAGGTCATTCAAAACTAATATAAATGAGACCTCTAGAACCTCAAGTTTTAAAGTCTGGCTAAATTATATTTTTAGTCATTGATTATAATAAGAAATTAAATTGAAACTGAAGATATACATTTTCTTTCAGTACTACTAATCTGGAAAAAAGGGAGCAGGAGAAGGAGAAGTGTACTCGATGTGCAGTACAAAAAAAAAAAGAAAGAAAAGAACAAAAAAACATAATATGCAGCCCAGATTTTGTTAGGAATCCTGTATTTCACAGGAGAAGGTTGTTACTCAACTTTGATCTCCAGAACAAGATACATTAGTGGTGCCAGTCTCTTTGGCAGATGGCTACCACTGCACACCCGAGGTATTGATTCTCTTAAAACCCAACCATATTTGTCAACTTCAAATCCTGATGGAGCATCTCTGTTTAAATGTTTGAAGGTAGACTTCCAGCAAGACACATCTTACATGGATTATCTCCACATCAATCTCTGTGTCTGTGAAGTGCATATTTAGGAAGAATAGCTTTGCAGTTTCTTTTTTTTTGTTTGTTTTTTTTTTTTTTGGCTGTAATAGCATAAAGCTTAACTCAGTACCCAACAATTGTGCGGTCTTTATCTGACCTTTGTCATGATGAGGGGGAAAGAACTTTGAACAAAGTGGTTAATCTTTTTTATATTTTGCTACCCAGAGATGGCCCATGTAAAGACTGCTGTTCAGTCAACTACCTATTTTTGTTGTCTGTTAAACTGACATTTCTGGTTTCACTTAGAATTTTTGTTTTTTCTAGTTTATAGTTTGCTTTTAAGTTGTAACACTGTCCTCTTCAACCGTGTCGCCGTGTGTCTGCTTGTTACAGAACAGAAAAGCAAATGGCTACAATATAAACAGGTTTTACAACTGTGAATAATGGTCCTACAAAGAAAGAAACCTGAGACGCGCGGCCATTTGATTGACACCTTCAAAACTTTTCTCACCTCGTGCTGGTTTTTTACGTACCACTGCTTATTATCTTGTCTTAGTCATTTTCACAATTTACAGTTGAAATGCAACGAATGTGTATATGTGATTAGAAATTACAGACGCGTCTCTTTCAGTGGTAGCTATTCTCGCCAAGCGCCATTTGTTTGTAAGCTGACTGCAGGTTTCGATATCTGGAATATCAATTCCATAAAATGTGTCTACGGGAGCATGTGAATCAACACAGAGCTTGTGTATGGAAATGTGTGCTTTTAACATTGAAAAAGAATAAAGAGAGTTCCTTGAGAAGCCCCATACCACCGTGTCCTGCTCATTCCCCGTATTTCCTGACTGGAGGTTTAGGATCTGTCTTTCGGCTTCATAACCACCTTCTCCTTCTCCTCCTTTTCCTCCTCCTCGCTGCAGTTATCATTACTTCATATCAAATAGGAAAACAGGGTCACTGACTAAGGCTGTTTTTGAGTTTTTAAGTCAGGCCCTTCCAGGCACACTGGTGGCAGCTGCTTGTTTTGCTGTTCACTGGGGGCACGCCCTGCTTTCATGTGTGCTGAATGGTGAAAGTGAAGAAAGGCAAGAGAGAGACAGAGAGACCAAAGAGAGCGCAAGAGCAGGGGGACAGAGACAAACTCTCTCTGTGCCACTCTGTCCCAACCTCAGCCAGGGTGACACACTTACCAGTTAACATTCTGCTATCTTGCCCTAACGCTGCAGGAAAGGCTTGCTCTTTCCCTGAATGGGGGCACTGTGTACAGAGAGAATCTGTCGAAGAAGACTCCTAAATCAGGCTGCCGGCGAGACGGATGTTAATGCGCCGTCTCTATGTCTTAAACTACAAAGTTGGTCCCGCTCGCTCTTGCTGAGATAGTCTACAAAGCAGCGGCTCCCTCATATCCTTTGTTTACACAGCCAGTGGAGTGGGACTACTCTACCTGGACCCACTGAGTTCACTCGCGCAAATCCCTCAATATGTACAAGTGAACATAAGGAGCTTAGCCCAGAGAAGGCAATTCAGTCTGCTCTCCCAGCCGTCCTCTGGAAATGACAAATTAGAGATGTTAAACACCCTAGTGTGGGTATTACAACTAAAGAGGCATTTTTGGAAGAGTTATGTACAAAGAGTTATTACTATAACCAGTGATGCTAAAAGCTCAGGCTTAGGTTTAAGTTCAAGTATTAACTCTATCTTGTATACTGAAGTGGAGCTGATAACATATAAAAACATACTATGTAGGAGTTGCTAGCCATTAAAAGTATATATAACATAACATTTCGAGTCTTAATTTTATCAGGGGCTGTTAGTGGTATTCTGCTTTTTTTTTTTTTTTTTTAATATATCCTCTCTCAAAATACAGACTTAATCAAATAGCTCTATATTCAACTCATAATAACTCCGACCCCAGCCTCAAAGTCTCCCCTCTTACCAAAGCTGGAACCCAAATCACATAGAGGCACAGTAAGAGCCATGTTTAAGCTAATATACAGCGTTTCCATGGAGTGGGTGTAACTGACACCAATCCCAGTGGGGCAATTACAGGAAATTAATTACCAACCATTCCTGTATTAATGGTTTATTCCAAAATAAAGCAAGCTAATTTATTCATTTTGACACAGAGAATTGATTCAATGAGGATTATAAAAAGCTATTTGCTAAACAAAATAGAAGAGAGGAAGGGGAAATGAAGTAGGGGTTAAAAAAAAAAAAGAAAACATGGAAAATCCTTCAAAAGCTGTAATTAGTAGATGATAATGCCAGTGCTAGCAGTGCACCGCCCTAACACTGACTGTAGGTATTTGACAGGGATTTTACGACCACTTTTCTACTGTCTGCTCAGGTTTCCCTTGCTGTTTAGGCTATATTCAAAATTCAGAGTGCTAGAAAATAAGAGGAATCTCTGCAGAGAAGGCGGGTGGTGAGGAGGGGTAAAGTCTTGCGGGCCTGGGACCTAAGGGTGACAGGAAAAAAAAAAAAAAATGGGTGCGTTGTTAAGAAGTGAGACTGGGATTGGGGGAAACATGGAGTGACAATACGGTTGAGTTGGGGAGTGAAGTGGGGTGTTGGGAGAGAAAGTGAAAGAGGGAGAGGGAGAAAGCCCTTTGACAGCCTGAGAAACCTTGAGGTGCCATCTGGCGTGTGGGGGCCAAAGGACAGGGCTCACCGACCTTTGACCCAGATCCCCCTTTCAGCAAACATCCCAGTGCTGCAGATTTATGGGCTGCCGAGGAGCAATAACTGTCAGAGACCTGTGGTGAAGGCAAACAGTGTTCCTCCCTCTTCAGGTGACTAAAGACCAGAAGTGATTCCAAAAGCAGGATGTTATGTCTCCCTTTCGAGTCTGACCTCACAGCACCCCAGACAACACAGGACAATATTACATGCTCCAGCTACACGCTCAGGACTTCTCTATCATCCCCCAGCATTCTCATGTTTTCTAACAGATTATTTTGTGGAAACCTCCAAGAAACTGTTAAGATAGCATTTGTTTTTCTACTTATAATTTAATTGGAACAGTTGCCTGCAGCATTTGCCTACTTGACAAAGTCGTTTATAGTTACGTAGACTCTGCAGTGTGGCTTTGACTTTATTGCATAATCTGCTAGGTAAATTTAATAGTTTTAATAATGACTGTCTGGCTTCTGAATATTTGTTTGAAAGTCAAAGGCCAGCTTTGACTCTAAATTGATTTTTTTTTTTTTTTTTTTTTTTTTTTTTTTTATTCAGCTCAATAAAAACACCAACAAGCAGAATGGGTTCTGCCTCTTAAATTATTAGATGTCCCTTTGACAAGTGTTTGAAAAATAGCACGCAGATTCGTCTAACTTGTCTACAAGTTTGCGCACAAACACAGATGTCTTCTCTCAGTTGAAGACATAAAAACGCCTTAGAACAGTTAAAAGGAGAGAAAACAGGAAGGCTGAAGAACAACACAAAACCCGTGACAGCCAGCTGTCATTTGCCATCCTGTGCGATGGCATTGGCAACTAATGAATCTTCTCTGTTGCTTTTCATCCATTCATTTCATCACATCGCTCAGTTTCTATCCCCTTCTTTTGCTCTCCGTTTTTTTTTTTTTTTTTTTAACTTTCAGGAGGGGGTGGGCGAGTCTATACATGGACCCAGACCTGAATAGACTTTTGTCCTGCTCATTCTTCCCGGTTCTGACTGTGTCAGTTGCTGGGTGCCCTGGTGGAGGCCTTGTGACACTGGTAGACTGTCTAGTGACTAGTTAGCATTCACAGAAGCTATGTTAACATTCAGCATACAAGTCTTCCATGAGGGCGGCTACAGGACTGGCTTTCTTACACAGGAGCTATTACTGTGGCCAGACAGGATTGAATTAATCTGCTGGTACTGAGTTTGTGGAGGAGTTTGTTTGTTTTTTTTTTTGTTTTTTTTTTTTAATGAAATAACAGAAAGGAAACTAAGAGTTTAATCTAATTGTTTCTAAATGAAACAATTCAGACAATTTCTCCGTTTGAAAAGCTGAGTGGGGATTGTTTTCCTGCATTTATAAGTGACTAAATCTCCCGAGACATTTGGGATCTCGATAGATGACCCGCACGACCATCCTGAGTGCCTCTCTTGTTCACTTTTTGCTCGCCTCCCCTTTGTGCAGGATGCTGACATCATAGTTGGTAATATCTACTGGCTAGCATGGCATCCCTTAGTGGGCGGACGGGAATTCCAGATATTTACTCGTATCAGGAAGTTGCAGGATCAGTAATGCCAACTATGTGGATCATTACAAGAAGACTGAACCACAGCCAGCATGCCCTCGTAATAATGCCGTGCATTTCAGCTGTACGTCTCAATCGAGGTCTGCAACAACCCAATGCCTCCATTGTTCCTGCTGTCCTTTGTGATTCAGTCAGCGAAAAAAAAAAATCATTTCTTTTCTAAAAGCATGAAAATATTTTACTGAAGTGCAGATTGAAAGAGTACCGCTGCACTTTGTGGAGTGAGGCCAAAAGCTAAATGCCCACAAAAATGCTCTGGCTCAGTCCTGTCATTCCAGCATCAAACTAATGTTCCTTATACAGGCTGAAAAGCATCATAGCAACAGAAAGAGATTCATAAAAGAAGACTTTAGAGCCAGCCTTCTGACATGCACTTCCTCAACCAGATGCACGGGGGGCTGCTTTCAACCATACAAAGGTCAGATGAGGCTGTTCTGACCAAGATTTGGCCTCTGCTATTCTTCTTTTGTCAAACAGTAATGAGAATGTATTCAAATTATATATCCAAGTATCTCCAGACGGATTCACATTTGCATGTAATTTAATAAAGATGTATTCTCACTTTTCTCTCATGTCTTACTTAATTCTTGCATTGTAAGGGGCTGTCGGACCACCTAATTGTTGTCTGCACTGTAAATGAACACAAGACGCTACGCTCCTCTTTTGTGCCTGTTGTTGAGTATTCACGTAAGGGACATACAGCTGCCCTTCATCTTAGCTGTCTCTTTGACCAGAATAAAGATTTGTCTGTGAACACAAATGCAAAGAGAAGGAGACTGTTTATTATTATTATTATTATTATTATTATTGCCATGACTTTCTGCAGCAAGTTAAACCAATTGTTCTGTGACATTTTTTCATGTGATATCATTTGCAATGCATTTACCTCACAGAATGATGTTGAGCCGGGCAGGAATTTCCTTGCACAGCGCAGGTAATGGTAGTGAAAATTACTTTATTTGTTTTTATTTGGAGGTCCATTTCTACTTCTGGTTTCACACGCTTTTTACAAAAGTATTTAACTTGCTCTAAATGTTTTTTTTTGTTTTTGTTTTTTTTTTTCTGCTTGCAAACTCTATTGTGTAAAAGGAGGAATCTGTGCCACTTAGTAAATGAAGAAAGAAGAGAAGGACAGCACTGGGGTTGGTGGGTTATTTAGAAAATGTGTTTACAGTATGTACAGCAAATGTGTGTATCGGTTTGGGGTGACAATCCTGCAAGAATGGGATTGGTGTAAGAAAAAGCAATTGTCCTCTAGGGCACAGACACTCATGAAATTAATCTATTATCTTCCTGTGCAGCTGCCATGTCTGATACAAGGTGCTTGACAATTCCCTGTGCCATTGCAACTCTGTGACATTTGCCCATTCACTAAGCTCGCTGACACCAACAGGATCTGGCCTTGCTGGCAAATTAAGGAAACGAGTTGGGAAATGAGAGCGGTAGCATCGGCCAGAAAGAGCCAGAGAGACGGGATGGATTACCCCTTGTGTTTGAAGACCTGACCTAAGCACCTTGCCCATGGGCTTTTTATCAGCTGGAGCTGAAAAACACCTTCAGCAGGGAGACAGTGATACAACAACAGCCAGTTGTAATGGTTTGACAAGGCTGTGCTGTCCTTGCACAACTCCTGTCTCTCTGGCCGCCTGCCTCCTGCACTATCCTTACTTGTCTTTCCTCCTACTCTACCAGACTGGGTCTTCTGTCTAAAGATTCGTCCAGCTGGGAACAAGCAGACTTTAAATGCCTGTCATCCAGAGTCACAGTAGTAGCTGCACATGGGGTGTCCACTGTCATAACACATGTTGGGTTCTGTCAAGGGCAAAATGAATCTGTTGGCGGAAGAGAGGTAGAGCGGGAGATGGAGAGAGCAAAGAAGGGATATGTAATGGCGAATGATGAATAACCCAGAGGATCCCAGACACTCCACACAAACAATGCAAGGGAAGGAGGGGTGAAGGGAAAAAGCAAAGGAAGAGTGGTAAAGAGGGGTTTGGCTTGGCTGTTGCTGGCTCAGGCTTACGGATAGCAGCTGTCAAAGGAGCAAGGTTTTATTTATTTATTGTTGCTCTGCTTAAAGAGATGGTGAAGGTCAGGCTATGTGTCTGCTCGCTGGCTTTGTTATATGAGCTGGATCAATTTATGAAATATGTCTTAACAATGCTGTGAATGTAATCTCTCTCTCCACCAAGACTTCTCTTTTACTCCTTTCTCCTTTCCTACTATTTGTATTCCTGCTATTACCAACACAGCTTCAGTGACTAAAGTAACCTCATCACTGTAGTCATTGCTGCTGCAACTTTTATTGTAGCAAGAAGAGCTCAGTATATTATTTCCTTGAAGAAGAAAACTGGAGCCTCTGTCAGCTGTACTTGCAGTATTAGTAGGTTCAAACGTGTATACCTGCGACGCAGAGTGTTATTGTTTAATAGCACAAGGTCAGGTTAGCTCTTTTGTTGTCCAATTGAAAATGATGTCATATATTTAAATTCCACTTCATATGCTTATCTGTCTTCCTCATTTTGCATTCCTGTACTGCAGTGACGTGATTGATGGCTACCTTTCAAGATAATGTGTTACTGTGCTTGCACTACTGTGCATTGTATTTATGCAATTTGCTTATTGTGTAATGTACATAATTTATGCTTCTATTTACATTTATCATGATGGGCCATTGCTTTAGTGTCAGTCTTGCAAAACAATAACTAAATGGTAGTTAATGCATGCACGGGGGTCTTGTTATTTGGGGAATTAGTTTGCCTGTTTGCATTGTGATGCATTACATGCATCCGCATTGTCTCTGGGTGATTTAAACGTGATGTATGATTTACAAAGGAAATATCCGTTTGTTTCCTTTTCTGTGCGCCGTTAGACTTAGCTTTTATCCTTGGCTCTTGACTCGGCAGGCTCTCAGACAACCCTGCACGTCAATTTGTGCGTTAAATCTGCCCCAAACTTAAGCTTAATTGATTCCTAAATACATAGCACAAGTTTTAAGTACGGCCTGTGAAGCTGCAGAGTATAGGCCTCCTAAAAAGCTCAATACTAAACGCTTTCCATAGATAGCGTGTGTGCTGGTGGTGCTTGGTGCTTTTGTCTCATTTCATTTTGGCTAACTGGTAAACCAGAAAGACTGTGGTTTGGATCACTGCATTGCAACCAGGTTTTACATCCTTCTCCTTGGCCAGCAGACCGCAGCAGGATCACTGGGCTATCTATATCTCCACTGTCTGCTAGTGAGCTTGACATTCACACAGTTTGAGTCTAACCTCAAAGCATGTCTGATCAGTCTGAGGATATCATACTGTTCTGAGTAGATCCTTTTTAGCCCCATGGTTAAACCAGAGAAAAGGAGCATAAGAACATGTTGTTTTGGAAAGTGGTCACACATCTTTCTTCAATAAGGTAGAGATGGGTCACACAGTGTGTCTTCCCGTAAGTGAGCTGAAGCGAGGACAACCGGGCCTCAGGGGCAGCCGCTTTGTGTACTTAATTGTGTGTTTCTGTCTTTTTGTGCTTTATATGTGGTGTTGTGGAAGGGTGAGGGAGCAGGCATGGAAGTTGACAGGGGGTGAGTAAACAGTTTGTGAAACAGCAAGTAAGGGGAAATGCAGGAAGACCTGTTTGTTTTGGATCGCTCTGGGCTCCACACTTCATAGACATAAATATAAACATAGAACAGGAACAGCTAATCCCCGCCAAATACAAGATTAAGGAGTGAAATTATTCCAAGATGACCCTTGATTACAAAGTGAGGGTTAGTTTAACAGAGAGGGTAGTTGGCATGGGTACTTTATGATGGGCAAGTGAGACCGGAGAGGAATACTTAGCCATGGAATCAATATCAATTTTGGACTTTAGAGATTTCTAGTCCAATAAGCCTATGACCATATAATTATCACAACTTAAAAATCAATATGTGTTCATTTGCAGAACAAAGCTACAATCTAACCATCAGTCCTCTGTCCTTTAACTGGCATGTTTCTTTGTCACTTTGACAGCTAAACTGTCCAGTTTTTGAATGTGCACCGTATTGAGCTTTCCCACACTCGCATTATCTTAATCATTGGAATACAAACGTGTTAAGCATGTGCATGTGCTCTTTGACCCTGAGAATCGAGAAACCAACGTTGATAGGGAATGTATTTGATTCATACAGTTGTATGCCTTCACCCTTATTCAAACTGTAGATTCATCTAAATTCTATGGAATCCTCTGCAACACATTTTCTCTTTCTCTCTTTTCACCCTCAGAGTTCAGAAGCTTGTAGGTCTTTAATTATGTATAATATTCTTTTGCCCTGTTTTATGGAAACTCCAGACTGGATTCGCTCAAGTCATCGACTTGAAAGTTTGAAAACCTCCAGTGACAAGAATATTAATGTGCCAGCAGTGTCATATCTGTTTCAGCTCATGCATATTCAATGTCCCCCAGCTCTCCAAGATTTATGTCAGACTTTGCCAGAGTGTAGTTTTCCACCATTGGAGATAATAGCATGCTAAATTGATGTTATCGGGGACAGGTTTTTTCGTCTTTGCTCCTCTCCAGGTCGGGGTTTTGGGAGAGGGGAGCAAGGAGCAACCCTCTCGCCTGGCTGCTGTTCAGGCTGTTGGCAGCTTTAACGCTCACCTCCACCCACCGGACTGTTCTGCAGTAGTGACGGACTGAAAACCTCCATCGTGGGTGGAGTAGAGAGCATATTTTGGAAGAAGATTAGGGGGCGATCCTGTGGATTATCTTTTAATTAAGGATGGTTGAGTTGTGCCCACTCTGGTGGAGCAAACGCCCAGCTGCTAATGAAGTTTAAACAGACATACTTTATTTAATTACCGCTAATCGCTGGGGCCCAAAGTCCGGCCCTCTTTGATCTCCCTGTCGCACTGTAATCTTCCTGGCAGATACCATCTCCCGTTCTACCCGGATCGCTTTTAGAAGTTGCTACAGGAGGCCCAAGATTAACCATGGGTTAATTGAGACAGCCAGGGTAGAAGCGCTTGTGTGCGTGAGAGAGAGAGGGACAGACAGGGAGAGAGAGAGAGAGACAGGACCAGAGATGAGGAGAAGGAGGAAGGATTGGCAGGAGGTTTATTGATGTGTTTGTGGCCTTACAAATCACCCTGTTTTCTCAGCCCGTGTTCTGTCTCATAATTTGTTGCCACACTTGAGCGTTCCGGTCACACAGTGCTGGACTGTCTGACAACAGGTAGCAGTAAACATATGCATGTAAACAAAAAGACGGAAATAAGGCTTTTTTTTAATCAGGTCTTTGACAAGCATTATCTTTTATTTCAAAATATCTCCTTTACGTGGAATTTAATATTATATAAAATCTAAATAATTTCAAAGTATTTTTGTAACTTTAAGCAAACCTTAATCATAAGAACCGTTTGAACCTCTTTGTGTACAAATACACCCATCAGGTCATTTACTGTTTTCAATTTGACTGCTGCCACTGTACACGTGAATGTAAGTGAATGGTGAGCAGTCGTTATCTTTGTAAAATTCAGAAGGTCAGGAGGGGCAGTAGACAGCAGTCGACATGCTGGACGTGCATGTGTGTGTGTGTGTGTGTGTGTGTGTGTGTGTGTGTGTGTGTGTGTGTGTGTGTGTGTGTGTGAGAGAGAGAGAGAGTGAAAAGGAGAGGGATTGGTGGTGGTGGTGGGGGGGGGGGGTGTCTTTATCTGACCTGGGGGAGCTATGGGCTTTCTGTTAATTGGGTTAGTGCAGCGACCAGGGGCAAACTGTGTGACTAGAGAAAAATACTGTGAGAAAAACCCTAAGAGGCACTTTTGTCTCTGCTGAGACATATGGCAGAGGAGCTGTGAGCACACTGTCTTCATCTGGAGGGAGCAAATGAAGAAGGTGTGAGACTGTGAGCAGCAGAGAGGGAGAAACACTGTACATGTTTTCCCAAATTATTGCAATATACCCAGATTGAGTGTAAAAGAGCCAGAGGACACACTTACTGTGGTAAACTGATCTCCCTATCTGCATCGCTATTGAGCACGCACACACACACAAACACACACAAGCTCAAACTCCTTTGTCTTTCTAACTCTTTCACACCCACTCTCGAACATCTCTCCTCCATCCTCACCCTTTCAATAAGTTCCTGCATCTTTCCTTCACCCCAGCCCTCTCGCCTGCCTGTTCCCGTCTGCCACTGCTGAAAGATTGCCAATAAATGAGTGATTTATATTCCAATAAGAGATGTTAACTAAACCGCTGCTTGCATATTCATACCTGGAGCTGTTGATTAATGCTGGCTTAACCATAACAGAAAATGTGTATTGTTTTCCTTTTTTTTTTTTTTTTTTTTTTTTTATTGTAGCATCAACCATTGAGTCAGTGTTGTGTGCCTCACAAAGAGATTTACTGCTTTAATTACCCAAAGTAAAATGTACAAAAAAAAAAATATTCATAGCCTTGCTTAAAATGTGGTTGATGGAATTATGCATTGCAATTTGTGAATAATTGAATCTTTCCTTCAGATTGTGACAGAATAGTTAATTTATTAATAGACGTACACAAAGTGGAGTCAAAGCCGCGGTCGGTCCTGCGGGTAGAGCTGCTTTCAAGAGAATGAACCCTTGTTAAATAAGTTACAGAACACAGTCCTATGCAGACGCCTTGGTTGCAAACAAACCCAAAAGACAGACAGGGGAGCGACAGAGAGAGAAAGTGCGAGGAGTTTCGCAGACATCGGGTGTTAAACACAGTGACGTCTCAGGGGCCCTTTGGTAGAGGAAATGAAATATTAAATGCTTTAGTGTTTATTAATAGGATGAAACAAAGGGGTGCTTCCCTTTGACTTGTGCACACTGACACTTGGCAAAGAACAAACAAAATCAAATATGGTATTGATCCATAATGGATGAAAAAGCCTACTCTGAATGAGTAGCATTATTTAAGAAATTAGGAAATGGAAGAAACAGAACAGGGAGACACACAGTTACAAACATTTAGTCAGCTGCCTCACTGATATGTCTGTCTTAACATACAGAATGCATGCAAACTTTCTATTTGTAAGACTCAACAAAAATGTAATGACATCATAATCATTGTTAGAATGAGATATATTTCTTTTATTTTTTCATATAGTCACGATACATGCATCACGTTTAGTGGAGAATGCATTTTTACAGGAGTTGTTCGGGAAGTCTGGATAAAGAACTTTAATATCATGGATCCTCATCCTCGTGTCTTAAATGAACCGTGGTTGGTGTAAGCTACTTTGCATGTCTTTCATACAAAGGCAGGGCCTGGGTGACATTTAATGTTGTAGCAGGTTAACCCCTAGTCCCTCTCCTTGAGGCCCCGTCATGTCCAAGTGACACCCCAAATAAGCACTTTTGACACGAGTGCTCCGGGCTTGAGGCTCTACGATTCTGTTAATGGTTTCTAACAATGGGCCTCCCTGCCGCTGATTACTCTTTTCTGTGCTGCAAATTCAAGAATATCTCTGCTCCCAAAACCAGGGAAAGAAAGGTTACAAAAAAAAAGATAATAATTTAAAAAAAAATCTTTTTTTAATCTCTTTTTGATTATCATTACTTTTATTAGTTATGCATCATTTAGTATCTTGTCACAAAAGTCTTTATTTATATGCACTTTCTTGATTCTGTCCGTGTCTTCTCACCTTCCCTCTGTAATTCTCACGTGCACTTTCTAAAAGTGGTCATCCTCCTTGGGATGAAATAAAGCAAGCCGGGCGTGTAGGCAGTAATACATTTATAGGTCTGTCTCGCACACGCACGCACGCACGCACGCACGCACGCACGCACGCACGCACGCACGCACGCACGCACACACACACAGCCCTATTCACTTACGTCCTCTCACTCATCCACATATTTAGTCTCACGAGCACACATTTGACACGCAGGAGAAAATCCCCTGTAGCCTATTCCTTCTGGTCGTGGTTCAGATTCTGTGTCCTAATGCCTTCCCCAGCTGTGTGTTTGTGTGTCCCTGGGGAGCCCAGGCATAGCTGCTGTAGTGACCTGATAACATCTGGGAGTAACTGATGGTTTTGCCCACATGCTCCAGAGCCTCAGGACCCCACGGGCGTCCTCGCAAAAGCCAGTTTCCCTTGGACCCTTTCAACACCTCCTCGACACCCGCTTAATACAAATTCCATTAGAGAAAATCCAAACACGCTCTGTGTTTTATTAAAAAGTGTGCCTGTAGGACTGTTTTTCCGTATCTTTGAAGTGGAGACCCTTGTCAGTGGACACAACTAGGTGAAAAAGTGAATCTAAAGGGCCATTTTACGTGCTCGTAATGAAAAAAATCTGCTAACTTTTACTTGAAATTCACCATTTGATTTGTCATTTTTTTATTTATTTTTTTAAACTTAAGAACAAGATGGGGGAGTGAGGTAAAACGTTGCAGTGGACAACTGTTGCTCCTGAAATATTTCGTGACAGCCTTGACCTCTACACTAAGTTATCAAGGCATCGGAGCACTCTGTTCTGGGATTCCAAAACACCACAAAAATCTAGGAGCAGGATGTGTTTATCCAAGGCTGATGAGTCCAGCTTTTTTTTTTTCCCCTCCCTTCCCTTTTAACATATTTTTATGCTGTGAGAACCGTCCATAACACATTTTAGGTTTAAGAAAGTTTCCTTGTATATGATAGTTTAACGTGCGTGTAAGAGGAGTCACTGCCTTTCACAGCGTTCATTTAACTCCCCTTGAACCGTATTGGCATACCAGCATATTTGTTGTTGCCCATCACTCATTTAGCTTGCATCTGCATCTGCAGTATGTTTCTTTTCATGTCAACATCTAAAGTACAACTGGGGCAAAAAGGGAGTGCGCAATGGCTGATGAGGGGAAGTATATGACCTTCTCTGTAGGAGGAAAAATAAACAAAAAACGGAATGAAGAGGAGGAGGAAGAACAGAAGAGGCTGTGCAATAATGAAAACAGAAAAGGACTGTTTCCATGCTTTGTCCAGCTGTTTTCCCATGGAAAAGCACCAGTTATCCCACTCAGCTTGTTACAATAGACTGAACGAGCCTGGTGGGATCTGGAATTGACAACTTGTGTCTGCTTAGTTACACTAGTTAATGACCCTAATTATCTTCCTCCTTGCTGTGAACAGTCAATAAACAATTAGTGTGGCATATGGACCCCCTAAACTATGTGTTTTCTATCTCCAAGACAATGGGGTGTCCTTCTCTGGCAGTGGTAAAGTGTCAGTACAGGCTGATTAAAGAACGCAGGAAGCAGTAATCAATGCCTTATCCTTGGACCCTTAAACACCATCATTTAATAGAAGTCTTTTCCTTTCAGCTTCATAAGCACTGACAAATGCAAACACTTTATGTACAGTCCATTCATGTTTCTTTTTGTTTCTCGCTCCTTTCTCTTCAATAATTTGTTTAGAATGAAAGAAGACTATGTTCTAGTTAATATTATTTTACTTGGGCCTTTAGACCTTTTGGTAGCCTGTCCAGTGAGTTTATCAGATATGCCTTTAAAAAATGTTTTTTTTTTCCTCCTCACTGGCAATGGCAAGACAGGAAAAGCTAGAGGGAAAAAACAGAAGAAACAGTATCCTTTGAATATGGATGGAGTTCAGGTGAACTACACCTGAACCCTGCCTGTGATGTCTTCATAGAGAGGTGTTTCTGACTTTCTTTTCCTTTTCAGCCACCATCAAAAGTTCAAGAGGCAGCACTGTTTTGTATTCAGGGAGAACAGAACCTTTGAAACCTTTTGGGATAAAAGAAATGCACTTTGTCAATGTGGCAGGTAAAGGAGAAGATGGGTAGAGGGCTAAGAGGGTGCACTTTGTTGTGCCCTTTCACAAGATTAATCTGTAATAAGCACTAACCTGCGTGCAAAAGAATAACTGTTAACAAGTATGAGCAAAGATTTACACTGGCTTCTAACCTCTGAATGTATTCCTATATTTTAATAAACTCTTGAGTTAAATGAGTCCTGACACCACTTGGGCCAATGTTTTGATTTTAGTCACTGGGAGAAGAATCGCATCAGATGTCTTAAAAGTATAACAGATCGCCATTAGGTGAACAGGAAACATCAGAGACGCAGTTACGGCAAGTTTAACAGATCCCACCTACTCTTGGTGGATTCCCCTCTCATTATTTTCATGTCAGTATTATTTCATTGACAGTTTGAAGTGGTAGCTGATCCAGGGGGAAACGACTTTGGGAATGCAGTGCAGTTGTTTTTGGAATGAGGAGGTGCTATCACAGAAAGTTACATACTTCATTGTGATCGTTTCCTTGCAGAGTAAGTTGAGACCACATTTGGGTTTCAGGATATTTCCGCAGTAATTTTAGGGGTTCTTTGAAACAGAAAAAAAAGCCCAGTAGCACTGTTTTGAATATTTCCCTTTGGCTAGAGAAGAAGAGTTCTGATCTCTTGGTACGTGCTGTATCCCTGCTGGCAGAGGTTCTGAAGTCTTGTAATGGCCCTCCATGGATTTGATGAGATTATTGCTTTTCTAAGTGTTATTCTTTTTCTCTTGCTTTTCCCTTTCTATGGATACTGTGTCAGTATTCATGATAAAGTACTGCAGCTATGTTTCTAAGAAAAATATAGTAGCATATAGCATGTTCAAGTGTTTTTCTTATTGTTATCTGTGAGCCTGTACTTTGATGCCCAGTATAAACCTTAGTTTTCTACAGATGGCAAACATTAATTTAAATTCATGCACAAGTTGATTTTTCAAATTTGTTTGCCAACAAGAACATTTCCAAGTTGTTGTTGTTAATGTGTCACTGTACCAAAATGTCAGAACTTAACTTTAACCCCAGGCATCACTGGGTCTTTTTTTTTTAATATCTGAGAGCCTTAAGATTTTGTTCAAAACCAAGAATGCCATAGGAAATAAAAATTTAAAAAATAATAATAACAAAAAAAAACAACTAAAGTTCGTGTCAGCAAAGGATTTTGTCTGCATTTCCCAGGAGAAATGTTTCCTCAGATAACCTTGCAATTGCAAATTACAAACTGCAGGCAAGATGCTGTTCTTACATTTTGCTCCAGAACTGCACAACTGGCTGGCTGCAAGATGAAACATGCCTCTTTTTTTTTTTTTTTTTTTTACTTTCTTTTTAATGCAATTAGGCTAACTCAGTGCTTCAGTAGTAATGGTAAAATGGTCGGCTCAGGGGATTAACTTAGTCATGTTGGAGAGTAAGTGGAGGGTTTGCTCATAAGAGGCCCTTTTGTCCCCCTTGGTCACTGATCTAGGGCTTCATACCCACTCAAGAGCAGAACTTTAGCCTCTTTCCCTCTCCACTCCAAAGGCCAACAGAATTGGCTGCTTTGTCTGATAGGAGGTAGAAAAAAGTTCATTGCCCCACCCATCCACTTGGGCCCAGGATTGTGTTTTGAACAGTGCTCATCACAACACTGGTTGTGCACATGCACACACTCTCACATACAAATGCGCAGTTGTGTCCGATCTACACTCCATAACCAAAGAGAGGCTCCAGCTGGGAGAGCCATTGAGGCCTTCGTAACAGGCTGATTGTTTCCTTTAGGAGAGGGAGGAGCAGGGTGGAGAGAGTGGGCAGTTCACAAACTCCACCCCAAGGCTTTTACTGGGGTTCTAGCAGGTGTAAACATCTATCAGTTTTTTTGTACTGACTGCACAATAGACCCCAGATTGCAATGAGTTACCGCTCCAGAGGAGCTGAGAAGTTAAAAGCAAAGAGAAAAGGATCCAAGAAGAATCACTTTCCAAACTGGTCAGATGTTAGACTCTGGCCAGGTGTTCCCCCGGTGTGATATGGTTTATCTCAGCCCTGCTGTGAGAGGCAGATAGCTTTTCTGCACCATTGAGTTAGATATCACTCTCTTCTTCATCTGGGCGGCTATAAAGCAGCTGAACTTGGAGTAGCAGCTTAAATAGGGACAAATCATGGCTTTTTTTTTTTGGCACTTGGAACACTTGTCAACATAGGAAAGTCCTTATGATGATTCCAGAGCCCATACTGATGATGGAAATTCGTTCTCAGTGATTCATCTCCATTTACCTACCCATGTGCATCTATCCCTGCCAGTTTGGAAGGCGATATATAGCTCAGGAGCTTAGCTTGTCTATGAATGGGGCTCTCTGAGAGAAGTTAGTAGATGTTTGAAATGCTTGTGATGCTTATAATGCATACTTGTTAGGTATCGCTTTTAGGATTAAAGAGTAGAAGGAGGCAAATATGTCGACCAGTATCCTATTTATCCGCTGGTTCCACACCCTCCAAGAGAACCCCATTACACAGGCCAGTTTGGAGAGGCTTAACACCTGTTTTTTCAACCCATATAAACTCATTCTCTCCCTCCTTCTCAGTTACGTTTTGTCTTCCAATGCAAAGAGGATGAAGCCAGGCGAATGAGCAGAGCTCCATTATTGCTGTATTTTCTTTACAGAAAAATGTTATTTACTAGAAAGATATCATCCTAGCTTTTAATCCTCTTAGTGGTGGATTGGAGTTGTACTTACAGCGCCATGCACCTGCTAAACTGCCTTCTCTCAAAGCTGTATAAACACAGCCGCAGGAGCATTGCCTTCCCAAGCCGAACCCATAAGCTTTTCTTTTTCTTCTTTCTTTCTGTTTTTTTTTTTTTTTATGTGAGCGCTAGGCATGGAGTGAGAGTTCGGAAGAAGTTTTAAGGACACCAACTTCATGGGGTGATGCTCATAAGAGCAAGAGAGGTCCTCTTTCTTTCACATGTGGTCAGAGCTCACCTGATGTCTGTGGTTGTAGGTAGGCTTCTTGTTGAGGAGCCTCAAAACCACCAAACAGAGGCAGGAGTATTTGGAGGAATGTTTACATAAGGGTTGTGAGCATGTTCACAGATCTTCACAGTTAAGTTCAGAGAAGCTGCCTACTTCACGTTATCAGGATTACAGAGCACTTAAGCAGCTGGGAGTGGGGGGGGGGGGGGGGGGGGGGGGGCATCATTCTTTTCTTTTCTTTTTTTTTGCAGCAACAACTTTAGGTCTGTGACTTTTGTATATTACAGACCCGTCATAAATTTAGGTAAATGACATTTATCTCATTTTTGTTAAAGCATCAATTTAAGGTCATCTCTGTCTGAGAGCTTTTGAAAATAAAACTCCCCTTACCTCTGAGCCTTTGTGTATATTTAGAAAGTTGAGCTAGAGGAGTGTTTTTCTTTTCTTGTGAATAATCCTTTTCCTCCTCCTAAGTAAAGGACATTATGTCTTGCTGGCATGACAGGCGCTGCTCTGTGTTAACATTACCTCCTCCTTTCTAACAGGGTTACAGACACCACTCATCCTCTCACTCCCAGTTGGGAGAGACAGACAGACAGAGCAGCAAAGAGCGATGTAGAAAAAGTGTGTGTGTGTGTGTGTGTGTGTGTGTGTGTGTGTGTGTGTGTGTGTGTGTGTGTGTGTGTGTGTGTGTGTGTGTGTGTGTGTGTGTGTGTGATGTGTGTTTGTAGGGTGAGGGGAGGAAACTTCTACCACAGGCAAACAATATGGAATTTGAAATATTGGCTGGTGTAATGATTGAACATGGCTCCCTTATCACCAGGTTGCCAGGTTGGTCAGCGTTAACGATGACTTATCACAGGGCTGAGGCACGTGGAGTATATAACAAGATTCTCCGACATGACAAACACTGCCCTGAGGAGACACACACCACTCTCTAGCTTGCCCCAATCCAGGGCATCCGACTCTGCGAATGGAGGATCCTCCAAGGACTACAGCACCAGTTTGAAGTACATCTTCGAATGGCGAAAACCATATTTTCATTATGAGTCCGATGTGCAGTGATTTGAGGATGAAATTAATTTGTAGACTGATAAATCTTATGAGGGCATGGCAATTTACTGTCTAAAAGGATAAAAGGAGTGTAATGTATCCTTGAAGTGTTGATCAGGTTAGATTTTACAGTCAGATTTCAGCAGTTACTTTGCCATTTGCTGACATTTCAGGCTTTCTTCCTCAGCTCTGTGACCTTTTTTCTCTTTTTGAGCAATACTATAACATGTCCTCAAAATATTTCAAAGTGGGTCAACATGCAAGTTTTAAACATATTGTTATTTAACCCTTTTAACTGTTCTATGAATAAATCTTTTACATTATGTCTTACATTCAAAATTGCCCATCATCACTCTTGTCCTTGGCTAAGCACTTTGGAGAATTATACATGCAGAATGGAGTTAAATAAATTTATATAAGTCGTTCAGGAAATCCAAGCCATAAAGGCCATCATTCTAAACAACCGTTCAGAATTTGGCCATATAATGGTTAAAGAGTTGAGGTTATTTTGTGAAGCTGATGCAAGATTCACTCACAAAACCTAAGAGCCATGAACTTTGACCTTTGGGTTAAAACAAAACAGATGCCAGGTGAGATGACTCACATCCGGCTTTAAATACACTGGTGAGGAATTTTTCACCCTGTCCTCTGTGGTGTTATTCCTTCATCTCCTCCTCCTCCTACATTTCTCCGCTTGTGATATTCCTTTGTAATGAGAAGACCATACTATCCTTTATTTTTTTTTTCCACTGTCTCCATCCTTTTCCTTTTATATTCTATCTCTGGAGTTTTCATTAATTACTTTCCTTTGGCAGGAATCTGTTTGCTATTTTTCTGTCTGTATGTGTGTATGTGTTGCTGGTATTAAAAAGGATTTGTTTATAGTTGTGACCCTTGCTGCTTGAAGTCTTAAAGCAGTTCTGCTGTCAAGAGCCAAAACCCTGGCAAGGTCAGCTCATTTCTGTTTACTTTTCGAACACTATTTACCCTCTGGGGCTTCTAAAAGCACTTCTGCAAGACATCACGTACATGAGGGAGAGAGAAAGAGGAAAGTTGGACAAAATAAAAATAAATTAAAAAAAGAAGATGGTGATTGGATTCTAGTTTTCCATCAGCTTCACTGCCATATTACTAGTAAATTTGTTAATCCTTCTCATGGTGTATTGAAAATTGCAGATTCATACTCTGCTTCAGGTACCTTGACAAATATATTAATATGAATATGGTGTATTAGCCATAATGGGCCTAATTTTCCCTCTGCAGCATTACTATTCTGCATATTACCAACAGAGCATAATGCCCTAATAAGAAAGTGATAAAAAAAATTTTTGCATTATAGACCCTGAGGCTGTTGCCTGAATGCAAAGCCATGGACTTGGGATTAACCCATCAATAATCACTATCTGCCGTGCCATGCATTTGCCCCTGCAGAGCTAATGATTAATCTCCCCTATATGGGACTGATCACTATCAGATTGATGAATGCACCGACCAATCATGTTCCGGCAAACCCAAAGCATGTACATACAACAATAAGTGATGATGAAGAGCTGGTGTTATTTATGCTGGCTGCAGGAGGAGTTCCTGTGATTTTTATATACCCTTTTTTGTCTTGTCTGTATATTTATTAGTTTTGCTGCATAAAGCATGAAGTATACTGGTATATTTTTTTCCAGACCACCACCTAGTGAATATAAGTTTAGTCTTTTCTCACCACTCACATCCCAAGATCAAGGTGTGGAGGCAAGTGAATGAAATGTATGTTTGTCTGTGTGGTTAAAAGTATGTACACAAGAAAGACCTGGACAAATTGTCTTCCTCCATGTGTGATGGTCTGTATCTGTTCTTGAATGATGGATGTAGATTTTGTCCTTGTTCCTTGTTGTTGTTGGTTAGACCGGGCCTCTGTGTGCTCCATGCTGATGTCCTTGTATAGTCAGGCTTGGGTTTATTTTCTCTGGATCGAGAGAGACGCCTCCTCTTGAACTTTTATAGCCCCTCTTAGTGATGTGTATCTGAGAGAGTTGACCCAGGTCACCAAGCTTTACGGGCTTCCGCCTGCTTCTCATCCCCGGTGTTTGTTTTTCTTCCGCTTTGCTTTTTCATATTATTTCTTTTCACACGTTTACACGTGAGCGGAATGACAATGATAGAGCAAAAATGAGAGCAACTGTGATATTTCTAAATGTGACTACAGAGACAAAGTTTTCAAATATATATAAAATCAAAGATCATGATACATGATCTAGCATGCAATGACACACATCTTTTTCATTTTAAGAAACTAGTTCAATCAACTGACTTTCCCATTGACATGTTTTAATGTTTTCTTATTGCTTCAATTCTATTTCATAATTTTGTGTAATTATATTTTTTTTTTAATTGCATTTAATATTGCCTGCATATTATCGAAAAGAGTGAAATGAATTGCTCTAAGTTTTTAGTTTCAATTCAACCTGGGTCATTTCAAAGTGTACACCCCAATAAATATAAAGTGCACAGCATAAAGCCTTATAAATGCCAAACCCGGTAAAAAGACAGAGTAAGAGCTGATTGACGTGGGACCCCACAAATGTAACCCATGCTTTACCTTGGATCTTAAACCCTAAGGCACTGTTATACCTCATGATCCCAACCTTTCGACACATTTTACTTCTCCCGAACATTCACACAGGTGCATGTCAGCGAGACATGGGAGGATTCCAAAGGGAGTTATTCTCAGTCAGAGCACCAAGCCAGGTCTCTGAGAATTATATCTGTAATACAAAGCAGTATTTTGATACCAAGGCCTCCCCCTACAAATTACTGACCAGACAGAGGGAGCTGAGAGTTGGTGGGCCTAAACTAAAGTGACAGTTATTGGACCCTCAGGCCCTGAGGAAAAATCTGTTAAGCCATTTGTTGTTCTGTCACATATCTTCTTAGGGAATGCATTCCCATGCATTTGATATTTAACTATGTACTCATGAGCCCAGTTCATAACTTTACTCTGACTGAAATTTATAACAGTCGTATTATGAGAGTCATATATATTAGCCACAAAGCACTCCTTTGTCTGATGTTGAGGCACCATAAACTGTAACACATATCCCAAAGACTTATCCTTTAATTGTTCATGTCATTGTGTTTTCTGAACCCTGAAATAGTTCAAAGAGACAAATCTCTTTTAGAGTATTTGTGACAAATGGAATCTGACAGGGATTAAAAATAATTTTAACATAAGCTTCAATAAAGATAAAATGTTAGTTACCACATAAAAATATGAAAACACAATATGTTAGGCTAGTTGTGCATATAGTACAACATGTCTGCAGAGTTCCCAACTGAGACACACAAGGAGCATCCGACATCTTGGCCTTGGCCAAATTCCCAACACATCCACTAATCATTATTTAGTCAAGAAAAAAAAGGGAAATGTGAACTGATATATGTATATGCATAGACATACTTTAAAGTTTAAAGTACACTTTAAAGTTGGAATGCACTGGCCGGAGGGTCCAATAAATGTCACTTTAGTTTAGGCCCACCAACACTCAGCTCCCACTGTCTGGTCAGTAATTTGTAGGGAGACGCCTCAGAGGCCTGGCTATATATATATATATATATATATATATATATATATATATATATATATATATATATATATATATATATATCCCAGGGCTGGCAGGAGTCTTTCTGTGTGGAGGTTGCATGTTCTCCCCGGGCTTGCATCCGGGTACTCCGGTGTCCTGCCACAGTCCAAAGACATTCATGCTAGGTTGATTGTGTGTGTGTGTGGTTGTTTGTCTTTTTATGTGGCCCTGTGATCGACTGGACCCCTGCCTCTCGTCTGTAACCAGGATAGGCTCCGGCAGACCCTCGTGACCCTGCAATGGATAAAACGGGTGAAGACAATGGATGGATGGATGAGATATTATTAAAAGAGGAATATTTCTGAAAACAAAATGATTCCAACTTTTGGTATTTGCTTAATATTTGTAAACCCAAGCCTCTTTTACTAAAATACACTTATATGTATGCTTCGTGTCTGAGCAACGTTTTTATCTGTGAATGGGAAAGAGCTTGAGTGAGTCTCCAAACTTAATGTGATAGCAAACACAGACACAGTGGCTAAATGTCAAGCAGACACGCTTCTTTAAACACAACAAATACAGCAATATAACTGTATGGTAGCAAATCAGCTCAGTTATAGAAAACACATGATTTTAAAATATTTAAAAACCTCAAGCTGAATGCTGTTCAAGTTTTGTTTACCTTCTCTCGTCCGTTCAGTCATGCTTGGTTGTTTATCTTACAGAGGATTTATTTGTCCTTTTGGTTTTATGTTTAGGTTTTAATGCATTGCAGCTTCAACGGCACCACGATGGGTAAACATATCATGGATCCAGCTAAACTCAAGAAGCAAATCCAACAAAAGCAGCCAATTGTGTTTAGCTGCTCAGTTATTCCATTGGCTGTATTTGATTTGATAATTGTACTTGTGTGGAATTTGAATCACCTCAAACAAGGGGCCGATTTGGGTATAAGAGAAGTTATGTCTTACTATTTTTGTTATGAGAAGAGAACACAATTCTGCTTTACATTCGGTCTTTCACTGTGTGACCAGTGCAGTAGGAATGCAGCCTGGAGTCAATGTGTGCCTAAAGTAAACTGGAAATAGTGAAATATAATCAAATCCACAAACTACAAACCTCTACAAGATAAGCTGGATTGATAGACGTGTATTTAAGAATACAATGAGTTTGAGCCATTCACAATAATTGTTTAGCGTATATAATAAGTAAAGTATTGTCACAATAATTTAAATTAATTTTATTGTGTTGTACTAATTAATTAGCTTATATGTGAGTAGGTGTCATGTAATTTATGTGCCATATGCTGCACCAACTTCACTTTAAAGTTGGAATGCACTGGATCCTAATATTTCCTAACATATTTTGTGTGTTTTGCAAAAGAATTGAAAATGCGTGTCAAGGAACTGAGCGATAACTGGTCATAGGCAATTTGGAGCTCCAGACTGTTGCAACAATTGTTTTCTGTGCATACTTCATATATATGGCAGTGCTGTACCCTTAACACTTCTGATGGTTTGGACACATTTATGCTTTTTGGTGCACAACAGAAGATACTTTTGCGCATACGTGCACACACACACACACACACACACATATACACACACACACACAGTATACATACACTGCAATTAGAGCACATCTGAGGAGCATTACCCATTCCTCCCATGTTTACACAAGGTCAGTCTTGACGAGAGAAAGTGGGAGGCACAGATATTATTGTGACACTCACTGTAATGCCTTTCAGTACACACTAGCCGACCATGTGTTTTCCCTGGGGTGGAATGTGGTTTTACTTGATGTTTAGTTTAATGAACGTTAGCGCTAACTGACAGCTCATGCAAATTACAGATGGATGAGAAGTCGATTGTACATGGAATGTTTCTTATGTGGTCATATTCGTATTCTATTCATATTCTAGTAGTGGTTTTTAAACTATGCAGGGTTATCTAATTGGACCATTTGTCATTATTTGTGTACTTTTCCATATATTTACTTACACTATCTCTTTACATAGGGACTACCTGGTGAAAGAGAAACTTAAGATGATCCCTTGAAGTTTGCAATGTTTTGGAGATATTGTTTTGTGTGTTTTGACATGGTTGGGGAAAAAATGCTTGTGGTTCTTATGTATTTTGTATAAATAATGCTGGAATGTGCTTGCAATGAATGTGTTACAGTGGATACCTGTCTGCGCCATTGGTCCCTTACACACAGTCCCAGTTGGGTGTTAGAGACTGTTATGGCGAGATTTTTATTGTGCCTCTGTTCAACCCACAGACTTTATAAAAGGAACTTGACAAAGCTTCTGTGATCTCACCCACAGGTTTTCTGAAAAGTCCTCTTTTTTGAGACCCTTTTCAACCTATGTCCATCCAAAAATGGGTGACACAAATAAGCCTTGTAACTGAATGAAACATGTCAACCTAATAGCAATAGACTATTAGAACAATTAACAAAGTATCAGTCACATGACCCATAGATGTCTGAAGAGCTGTTTTGAATGCTCTTTTTTCCTTGTACTGTGCGCCACTATGTTGCCCGGTAAGCTGAAGGAAATACGCCCACCGTATGTCAGCCCACGTTAGCTTTGGCTGCCGGCTCATCCATTCAATCTCTGGGAAACATTTACAGTGCAATATATCATTTCAGAAGCTGTTTCTGTGGTAAAATTGAAAATTGCTTCTGTTTTTAGCCAATGCTGGGTTATTTTTAACTGTTGATTACTTCGCTTAGCTTTGCAGGATGACGATAACTGATAATGGCTAGCCATTGATGGAGCCAACTGTCAATCAATCATATTAGAAATACATTTTGTGGTTTATTTAAATTTCCCCAATGTGGTGCAAAAATATTCACATTCCTCCAAGTTGTCGCTGTTGTGAAATCAAAACAATATCGACCAATACATTTTTTTTTTTTTTTTTTAACTAGGCTGTAAATATTTTCATTTCTGCTGTGAAGCTGAACATTTTAACATGCGGGTCAATGGAGCCTCTTTTGTAGTTCCAGTTCCAGTCAAGGAACTGCAATGAATCTTTATTTTGCATCAGCCTCAACCCAAAACATAGACCCAAAACACCTATTCTCTCTTACTGTCCCTCTTCAGTCCCAATTCAATTCTTCATTTTAGTGCAGTCCCCAAGTCTGATCACATTCGTGACTTCAGAAATGTACCCAGCATAATTAAAAAAAACAAAAACACAATAAAAACCTCCACAAAACTGGTGTCAGGGAGCCGTGTCATCTGCCTTAAGTGGTTGAGGTCTGAGATGAAAGGAAAGACCAACAGGTACGGAGAGATTAACCTAGGAATACCGGCTTTTAAGACACAAAACAGAAAAAAGTTAATTGTAATGACATACACATACAAGAAGAGTAAAGCGAGAAAAGCCGATGTTTGGACGTTTCCCCTGCAGTCTAGGTCTTTAGCAGCACGAATGGTTCAAGGCACCTGAGCTAGCCCTAAGAAAAAGCTTTATCAAAATGCTAAGCTTAATCTTAAGTGTAAACTGAGTGTCTGTGTCTTAAACACTAACGTGGAGCTGGTTCCACATTAGTGTTGAGTCTGATGGATGAGGGATCTGCCTTCCATTGTACTTTTGGAAACTCCAAGAACTGCAAGTATGCCAGCATTCTGGGAGGAAAGTGCTGCGTTGTGATAATATGTAACTATACAGTAAGTGATGTAAAGAGGGAGCTAGACACTAAAAGACCTGAATGTAAGAAAAAATGTTTCAAATTCTATCCTGGATTTAACAGTAATATAGGGAATTAAGGGATGTCAAGAAATGGATCAATATGATCCTGCTAGCTAATCCTCATCGGAAGTCACGCTGTAGCATTTTGGATCGACTAAAGGCTATTCTAAGTAATTTCAGGACATCCGAATTATAAGGCATTGCAATAGTCCAATCTTGAAGTAACAAATTGATGGACTAGTTTTTCTGTATCGCTGAGAGGATTTTCTTAATTTTTGGCAACGTTACAAAAGTGGAAGAAGGCATTTCTCGAAACTTGTTTAATGAGGGATTTAAAAGACAACTTCTGGTACAAAGTACAGAATCCTGTCAAACCCCATGATCAACTTTGGAAAATTAAGAAGACTCCCGATTCACATGAACAAACTGGAAGCTATGGAATAAACCAGGCTAACGATGTTTATGTAATAACAAAAATATAATTAAGCTTCTGTAATAGAATACAATGTTGTCACCAGTGGTATCAAAGTTAACCCGGAGATCTAACAGGATAAATATAGACACAAGTCCAGTGTTCCGGGCCAGTGGTATTTCCCTGATATGATGTAATCTGAACCGCGACTGACACTCTTCAAACAAATCTTTTCTATGTAAATGGTCAACTAGTTGTTCACAACAGTTTTTTCTAGAACTTTTTAAATAAAAGGAAAATTGGATATAGGTCAAAATATAGAATTTCAAATGCCTGTGCTGGGGCTTTTGGTACCTGGTAAACATCAGACAGCAGAGTAAATCTCATCAACAAGTTGTTGGCACTCTTAACACACACAAGGATTTTTTCACATCTGAAAGAGATTTTTTTTCTCTGTAGAGACCCCACGCGTGAAGATTAAAGAATCGGACATTTATCGCACTGTGTGCGGTGTGATCCAATAATCTCAGCACAGCACACAACCAACGAAAGAAAAAGAAGAAACATAGCAACAGCCGTGACAACCGGAAAACACAACACGATGGAATAAGACATACAAGATGAAGAAACGATGATGGTCTTGGGACTGAAAAATCCCAAAATAAAAAACAAAAAAAGAGAAGACTATAGAAAAAATCCTGGAGACGACCTGAACAGAGACCTTACAGTCTACTGATTCTGAATTTGTTAATGGCAGGTGTTATTAGACTAAAACAAACGTGGGACCATCAAAAAAGACATTGTGCACATTCAGTTGTGTTATGTTAACAGATAACTGACTGTTAACTGGTTACGTTATGTTCCACATCACAATCGTTTTCTGCTGTCCCCACACACATGAAGATTTTTTTGTCGTAAATGTTGAACAGGTTTAATACTTGCGGTTGTCGCCCCGGCCCATTTCGGAGCCCATTATTGGGACAAATTCATTCTTAACTCACCTCAGACCACAAGATAATCTGATAGGATAATCTTATAAGATTTAAGATAATCGGGAGTTGGTCAGGAGGGGGAAAATTGGAACAAAAACAGGCTGATAATATTTGAGTGTATCCCGCTTAAAATGTCTAGAGTTTTATTGTTGCTCACTGAAACATCCTTTTTAATTGCCAAGAAAAAAGTCTCCCCTTTGCAAAGGCTGTTGTCACCAGCTGTATTGCTTTTGTTGCCTGTTCTTCAACATTTCATTGTTTCTGCCTTTGTTTCCATCTCCTCATCTATCCTGTCACTCTACAATTGCTAAATACTCACAATTTACTGTTTTACAATTATATTATTTTATCATTAACTGATTTTGTACCTAATCAATAATAAATCCACCTTTGAAAAAAATGATATAACATTTAAAAACGTATACATCACATAGTTGTACTTTTTTTATATAGACTTTTTTCTTTTATTCTTTTTGTCTAAAAGGAATTATGTTTGTACTTGTAAACAAATGGAACATGTGTTATTCTTACCTGTTGTGTTTGCTTTGACTCAGCTGGATCTACTGGAGGAGATACCTCTCATAGCTCCTTCATCTTTTGTTGGAACCTACTCTCCTTGAGAGGCACCACAAAGCACCACACACACACACACACACACACACACACACACACACACACACACACACACACACTATTAGTCATTTTAGGCTGGCATTTTTACATTTATTTCCAGAGATAACATTATGAAAACACTTTGAAGAGTAAGAAAATCAGTCAGTCCTAAGTGTGTTTTAGCAGTGTGGTGACTGTTTTTAAGGCGAACATTGTAGAATGACTGTGATTATAATAGTTCAAACCAGAAATCTTCAGCGGGTCTTCCATATTTTTTGATCCCAAACATTTTTTTGTTTCTGCCAGGAAAATAAAAAAAATTAAAAAATCTGAAAAAAACCCCACATTGACATACAACCAACCTTAGCTAAGTAAAGAATATAACGCAATATAGCTGGTACAGCGCTATAATGTTATGTTAAATTAGTATGCCAATGAATCAATGGAAATAAAAGCATAAATATTCACCAGCTAAATTTAATATGTTAAGTGTTTTTCACATCAAGATAACACATTGATAAGTGTTATTTCAATGGCTCAAAATGTGTGTACCATTACATTTGATTAATAGTTGTGACTGGTCCAGACCAACTTCTTCAGCCGGAGGAGCCAAGAGTTCTGGTTGCTGCTTAGTTGGGGTTTTTCCCTGGACCCTGCAGTGACAGCCCAGAGAAAGTTACTGCACTATGTTACAACTATTAACAAGGACTTTCATCTTTAATATTTTAATTATGCCCTGATGGGTTTTTACAGCTTTCACTCAAAGAACCTTGCCCCTGGTTATGCATATGTTTGTGACCCCTGTACACTCTTCGTGGATGTGAAATATATCTTTGGTGACTAAGACCATTTTTGTACCAGGCTGTATATAAGCGTATTGTCTTTATGAAGTTGAACATTTTAACATGGAGTCAAGGGCGATTCATTCTCGTTTGGAACCGGTCCCTAGCAGTTGGACTGCAATTTTCCTGCTACTGCAGTGGTGTCAGCTCTGAAAACCAGATGTTGCCCCTTGGTTCCACATTGGAAGGTAACAGAGGCAGAACAAAGGGGAGATAAGCTCTGTATGCAAAGGTGAGGCAGTGTGGCAGAACACACCGTTCTTATCAGCAACACTTTTATCACTCATCTGATTCAGTGATGTTGATTAGCTGTGTAATCAAACACTGGTGCCATGGTGAGGTGTCTCCTTTGGTAATTTACAAAGAGTCAATGGGAAACAGTAGCTGTTAAACAAAGTCTTTTTTTTTTTTTTTTTTATCTTTTGCTTAAATGGCACAACCTCTGCATGAAGAGGCTAGTGTCTCAGTATTTCACTAGGAGATGGCTCTTTTTCAAATAATTACATTCTCTGGGCATGGAAATGAATAAATCTTTCATCTTTCTTGAGGAACTTGAGACACAGCAGTTGACTATTATTGCTGAACAGTCAGCACCGTCATATCATACCAGGAAGCTTCCTGGTTCAAATCCTGGCTGTGACCTTTCTGTTTGGAGAAAAAGTTGACAATATAACCTCAGATTATAGTGTGAAAGAATGGTACTTTCCATTTGTGATAACGCTGATACGGCAAACTTTTTTTTTAATCATTCAAAACTTTATATGAGTGTTGTTATGTGTTATCATTGACAGTTTGATACGGCACAGCTCTAATGTGGAGTTTACATTTAAATCATGTGTATGCGTAGATCTTCTCCAGGTAGCCCGGCTGCCTGCCAAAGCACAGAATTATGAATATTACATTAGTTGGTGAACCTAATTTATCAGCAGACTTGACAGTGTGTGCATTGGATGGATTGGTGACCTGTCCAGGTGTACCCCTCTTCTCACCCAATGACATCTGGGACCACCTCCAACCATCCCCACATCCCTGAACCACAGGAAACTGAATAGAAAATGGATGGATAAAGCCATTCTTCTTTTTTTCATACATATTCCTAATGTTGAGTTATGCCAATGGCATTACACATTTACTTAATCTCAAAAAGTAAATCAGTGATCCTTTTGCTTTTGTTTGATTTTCATGTCTACTTGTTGTCTACATGGACGGATTCATCATTTCAGAAATCGTGTGATCATCACATTTGTATGGGATTATGTCTTGTGTTTATGCTAATTGAAAGGTAAAAAGCCATAGTGTATGAGACCTGTATTGTACATGAAGATTAGTGAGCTACAACTGTGTTGGGGTTTCCCACTCAAGCTTCAGAATGTGGTACGTTGATCCCCTCATCCGTTTTCTTTTCTACGGCTCTCTCTGTCTGCCATTAGCCCCTCTTCTTTCCCTCCCTTCCACCTATCGTCGACCTGGTTCTTGATCCCTACACTGGTGGCAGATACTTTTGGCGGGATTAATATTTCTGGCACTTTGATGTCTGAACTGTGTTCTGTGTTCCACAAAGACAGAGTTATGATGAGGGGGCGATGGCTATGGAAAGAATAAGACACGGAATGAAAGACCGAGCTGGATAAGGACATAGAGAGATGGAAACTGGAAAGATAGCAGAGATGTCAGGGATCCTCAGTTGGCAGCCAAATGCATAATCTCATAGTGTGCACGTCTGTGTGTCGGCACTTGCGTGTGATTTTGAATGTGACTGTATGTGTGTGTGGGGGACCCCTATTGGCAGCTACCCATGCTCCTACCCCGGGCTGTGTTTGCAGAGGCGTGTCATTGTTGCTGCGGGCTTGCGGAGGTCAACAAGGGGGTACAGGCCAGGCTGCTGTTCCTCATTGGCTCCTGGGCAGAGGCTCTGGCCTTGCCCATTAAGCCAATCACTCACAGCCAGCTGACCCCTGACAGCCTATCAGCTTACTTGGCCTGAAGGCTAAGAGCAAATAGACAAAGGCAGAGGTGTTGGGAGGGTTATGTTATTGGAAGAGAGCTTGGAAATAGATGCTGAGAGAGAGAGAGAGAGAGAGAGAGAGAGAGAGAGAGAGAGAGAGAGAGAGGGAGAGAGTGAGTTGGAAAATGACTAAGACTGTTTACCATGGCTTCAGCTGAGAAAACCAAAGGTGAGAGCAAGCAGTGGGCGAGAGCGCCCTTAATCTGTGGCTGACGAGGGCACCAAGAGCCTCCATACAATAATTACATTAGAGTCAAATAGATCCCTGTATCTGAAAGCAACACATTTATGCCCTGCAGGAGAATCCCTGGCTAATTGTAATCCTCCAGGATGGAGAAAGCAAAAGAAGTGCCTACTTTTAAAGTGAAGAGGTTTAGGAGAGTGCTATTGTGTAAATGACTGTGTGTCTTAAGTGAAAGTATGTGCATCTTATTTTATGAATTCCGACGCAAATTAAGAGAAACACTAAAGAGAAAATACTGCATTCGCGAAACACAAGATTGAATTCATCCCACGTGTGTATATCTGCACATCAATATTCAGTTGTATTTACATGTGTTATGGCTCTTGGCTGCAGTGTATGTTGGCAGCACTGCTTTTAGCATTGCTTGAGGGATAGGTGGATGGTGGAATGGAAGGATGGTGAGATAGACTATAAGGGATATAGTTGGATGGTATGAGAGGAGGAGGGTTAGTATATCTACTGAGTTGAGCCAGGCGCAGCCGGAGGGGAGGAGAGGTTGATCTGTTTAGTGTCCGTCTCCTGCCAGCTTTCACTGGTCATTAAAAGTGGGCTGTTATCAGACAGTGCAGGGAGGACTACCCAACCAGCCAGCACAGTGCTGCGTCTTCAGGTAACAGCTCCTTATCTGTTCACTGATTGCCTTCACGCTCCCAATCCGTCTGACGTTGGCGTCTCAATCAGTCTTTAAATAATCTCCCCCCTCACAGCAGCGCAAGAAGACCCACCTCCATACCTCCATCTCTCGCTCTCTGTCTTTCCAGCTCAAGATCTTTTATTTCCCTTGTTGTGTATGACTTGATGCTGAATATTAATGGGGGAAAACATTCTGTCTTGCACACTTACAAGAAATAAACAAACAAGTCTCTAAATCTGCCTGGATGTGCTCCGCTCCCTCAGAGCATGTGTACTGTTGCACAGCTCAGTCCGACAGATCTGAGCACATGCGTTTAACTTCAGAGCCAGTGATTCACACAGCTGGGCTGATATTACATCCTTACGTTCTTAGCATTGTCTTCTGAGAGGTTATTGAGATATGTAAAATAGCAACCAGGATTAGCAGAATTATTTAAAACTATTTGTTCAACTGTTGTTTTTTTTTTTTTTTTTATTTCTTTACTTACTATGTGTATTTTTATTTATTTATTTTTTTAGAAAAGATTCATTTGATTTTATTGTTCAATCAATTTCAACATTGATTTTTTACACTAGGCTTCTTAAATAATTATAGTAAGCACAACTGCGTTGCTAATTAGTCTGTCAGTAAGGCTGAAACCCATTTTATTTCTTTTAGCTGTAGAGAAGTAGTTTGAATTGCATTACGTTACTCAAGAACAGCTCTGAGTTGACTTGGCAAGTCCTGCTGCCAACAACAGGCTGACATGACACACCGAGCCTCCCACTTACCTCCCACCCCAGGCCCCCGGAGCAGGACCAGCACCACTGTCAGCTCTGCAGCCGTATCTCTCCAACACTGAGGGAGGAAGGTGAGGCGGGGGAGATATTCAGAGAGGGAGAAACTAGTCAACAGCTACAATAAAGGGAAAGGTGGAGGTAATGAAAGAGTGACTAAGTGGGTGAGCATCATGCAAGAAAATTACCTTCCACTCTTCTGTATTTTCTTTCTGATAACGCATGTTGTCCAATCTGTTTGTAATTAGTATGGCTCTGTTTGATTACAAACGCCGTAACTCATCAGCTAAGTTCGGATTTCTTCCCATTATTCTCGTTTTTGAATTCGTCACTCAAAGGTTTTGGGGAAAGAGCTAAACATAACCAGCTCACTACTGAGACTGCTGTGAGACTATTGTACTTATTTGACATATCACTTTGTGCCATATCCTTCCATCATTGTGAGAGATCCATCTGGTAAGACTGAGGTTCACTGTGAAACTATTATATTATATTTTAGAGTGGAACACATATGTTTGTTTCCTTACTTTTAAAATACAATGAAGCATCAGGTTTTGCCTAAAATGAACCCTTAGTTCATTCATTAATGTCAGCCGTCACTTCTGCTGTCTGTTTAACGTGGTTCTCTGCGACTGCTCTGAGTGGGTGATTTGCAAATGCATGTTTATATGTTATAGTGTGTGCTGCCACAGGGGTGTGGTCTCAGAAATTAATGAAATACTCTCTGTATGGACTACTGTTAGTTGTAAATGAGCCCTAAAAAGGAGAGGGACTATCCAGCATGTTAATATTACACAGTTCAAAAGCCAGCATCCACGATCCATGGATATTCATTATTGCATATGGCATAGGTAAACTGGACACTTTTAATACGTCCTGAAGGTTTTGCAGTATTATATCGCTCTCTTTTTTTCAGGAAAGGCCTTTCTGATATCATTCAGACAATTTGATTTATTTTTAGTAAGTATTATTAAGTATTTATCTATGTATCTATGGTACTTTCAAACTGTTTACACCTCCCAGTATTTGATTTTGATATTTCTAGCTTTTGTTTATTTTTATCTTGCAATCTATGTTTTGTGATGCAGTTCACTTCAGCATACGGTTTTCATATAACACAGCATCCTAACTTTTGGAAAATGGGATTGTGGTCTGCCCTGCTTACTCTTAATTTTGTTTTGGCCTCACATGTATTATCAAAACCCATTCAGACCTCAGGCTTCCTTTTAAAGGAAACATAGTTTAAAACCAAAACCTGAGAGTTTTCTAAAGAATGTAAAATTGTCCACTAACACATTTAAAAGTAAGAACTTCACATGTTGCTTCAGGTCTGAAGCCTTTGTAACAGTTACTGTTTGCAATCATTTAAATTCATGTCTGTATAGCATGTGAGTAGCTATACAGCACAGAATCATGCAAAGTTTCGCGTTCATGTTTCTCTGTTTCATGTATTCTGTCCATTTTCGATAGCTGCTTCATCCTGTCCAGTGTCATTGGGGTCGCTGGAACCCATCCCAGCTGTGACTGGGCAGGAGGTGGGGAACACCACTGACAGGTCCCCAGTATTGTTTTTGATATAATTACGTTTTTTAACTTCCAGATATGACTTTCAACTGAAAATGACAGCCATCGTAAAACTCCATAGCACTTATCTTATTCTTAAAATAAAGCGGGCCAGTGACGGGAAGGTATTTGTTTTAGCAGCCAGTGGGAGTTCCAGTAGATGGTGTAAGAGTGACTGTACTTATTGACTGTACTCATACCTCAGAGTGAGTCAGATAAATGAATGTTCCACCTCCGTCACTCCTTCACTGGTGATGTCATATGGGATTTTAGACCATAGGTGACAAGCGAGTAATAACTCCTCTATCTCTGAACCTCAATCTCTTTTGCCAGCTCACTTCTACCTATACCTAGAAAGCATACTTCCATTTCTGAGTTATCTGTCTCTCTCCGTCTCCCTCTCCAGTTTCTCTCTGTCTCTCGTTCCTTGCCCCTGCTCTCATCCATGTGATGTGTGATATGTATCATTGGTTAAGACTACTCCAGGCCGGCATGTTGACATTCCCCCGTGCCTCTTCATCTCTCCCCGCAGAGCTGAGTGCTGTTGAGTTGTGTTGATTAATGATATTGATCGCTCCACACACTGCTTGACTTTCAGTGAATGAGAGAGGGAGCTAGAGACAGAAAGTGAAACCAGAAGAGAGAGAGAAATTGGAAGAAAAAAAAAAGATAGCTCACTCAATCTTGATACATTTTTTTTTCACAGCCTCTGTTTCCATAGAAACCATACTATAGGGAAAAAGAAAGGATAGATCCATACAGAAGGAGGCAAAAACACAACAGGTATGACTTACAGGTGTTCAGGGCTTATGTACTGGAAGTTCATTTATCCATGAATGTTTGCTGCCATCCTTGATTTATGCCTGAAGTGAAGAGACAGGAAAAGCAGTGAGCTATCATCAGCATATGTGACAAAACATCAATATAACTGAAAGCAGGTTGTCAATAATCCATTCAGGATTGTCTCCCTGACACCTAATAAGTTACATCAATAGAAATGAGGGCGTGTCAATTCCTTTTTAGGAGAATCTTGCTCTCACCAAGCGATAGACGATATAGATGAGTACAATCAAGTACACTATTAGCACTGACTCCGTACATTTTTCCTAAGGGCTTGGTGAGGTGCAGTTCGATTTGCCATTGATTTGGAAATGGATATTTCAGGGTTTACAATTCCAGTTTTGTTTATGTTTGAAGATAACCAAATGTTTGCACTGCCACACCATTAACAACACCAACACTACAAGTAAGCACTCACCCAAGCTTTTTGGATGAGAATATCTTTAAGTGTTTTTTTTTTGTTTTTTTTCCCCCCTTCTCTCTGTTTCATCATTAGACAGACCATTAATTGTATCATCCATGTGGTCTCTTAAAACTTATTTATGATAAGATGATGGGGCATTTGTTTGTAGCAAAAGGGAATTTCCTGAGTGATAGTAACTAATGGAGCTTCCTCTCTCCCAGGCCGGACAGGACACATGGGGAGAGTCATACCACAACTGTGGTGGGGTTTGCAGGCTCCCATGAAAGCTTAAATTCCAGGAAAAAATATTAAAGCACTGGTAAGAAGTGTGTGCGTGTGTGGATGCATGTGTGTGCATGTTTATTATGGTATGTCAATGCAGGACAGGATGCAGAGTGTGTGAACCATGGTCTGTCCCACTGAATCAGCTGACATAATGCAAGAGAGGAAATACAATTAGTGCAAGAGGATTTTTGAATGTCCAGTATTGTCATTACTTAGTGTGACTTTGTTTTGAGTGCATGTGTGTGCGTGTGTGTGCATAAGGGGTAAAGGAAGCAGGGGTCTAAGGTGCACGTTTTTCCTCTTATACTCATAGGCAGTTCAGTATACCCCCTGTGGAAACAAACATGAGCAGGTGTCCATGTTCATTCTGATAAGTCATTCTGTGTAATGGAGCAGGGCATGACCTTCCGAAAACGTGTCACCGCAAACACAAAACTCAAGTCCGAAGCAGAAACAGGAAGTGGTGGCAGCAGCTCTTCGTTATCACATCTGCATACAAACATTGCTAACTGAAGGTGTCATGAACATTTTCATCGTACTGATTCCTTGTGCATTGTGTATAACCTCCTTCAGAGTTTTGTGTTTGTGAAAGTAATACAATTTAATCATGTTTATGTACACTTTTGTATGGGAGTGTGCATGTGCTGCTCTTGCTGTACTCCGTCTGGCCTTCTCTTGTTCACCCAGCTGTCCTAACACTGGTCTGTGTTGACAGTAAACACAGCTGCAGGTCACAGAGGCCCCGCTCTCGTCAGACACGGGGCCCACAAGGCCAGCGGTGGCGAGATCATCCAGAGAGCACGAATGGAGGATAAAGAAAGTACACCAAGAGGGAAAGGGACTCCTTTGACTCAGTTAGATGTACTAAAGAGCTAAGAGAAGTGGAGAAGGAAACTGCTTTGGCGCATGCAGAATGTGCCCCTGTGCACTTTTAAGGCTGACATTAAATGGCAAACTGAAGAAAGCAGTGAAAGGGAAAAAAGACAGAAAAATGCATGAGGAAATATGAAGACAGAAAATGGTGACTGTTTGAATCTAAGCATACTCCAAGCATGTTTGAATACTCAACTTTGAAATGGAAGATGAATGAAAACAGAACATAAGGGAAAGCGACAGAGAAAAGGAAAAGGAGAAATGTAATTGAGACGAGGAAAAAATACCATATGATCAGAGGCAACAAGGTCCCACACCTGGTATTAAAATACCATCTGTTTGAGGTCAGAATCACAACACCTAATAACAGCAAACACAAAGCGAACCGAAACTGAATGTGACCTTAAATCTCCATACTAACAGACACGAGAGAGACCTTTTACATAATTGAGGGTTGGATGTATCTTTAGGATCAATACCTTGCCATAAATCTATCCCTATGTTTTTAACAGATGACATTAGCATTGCTTACAGACACGCCACCATTAGGGGTCCTTGACCTTTGCGTGACAGATAGATTGTCTTACCATGTCTGCATGTTGTGGCCCTGGCTGTAAGAGACACGTTGTTTTGGGAACCCACCTATCTCTCAGCACACATTCCCCTGTGAGGGTCTATGTCGGCTGAAGACGCAAAGAGATACGAGGATATGCAGACTCATGGACAGAAACGGTCACATGCACACATCTCACTACCCGCTCCCATTCATATACATAAGGAAACACATGCGCACCCGCACACACTAGTACCCAAAAATTCTCTATTTGACATGTTCGTTTCCGGCCCCTAAGGACAGATCATGCACAGCTGTGACTTGGGAGGTCACGAAAGCTTGGAGGGGTCAGACTGAGCAGACTCCGAGAGAGCCCAACGCAGGGTCACAGGCCACTCCCAGCAGCCCTAGCAGTGTGAAAGGTCATGGGTCAGAGTCTCACCACGATGCGTCGGCTGGGTAGGGTTTCAAAAGCTGGCCGGGGCCGGTGAGGATCACAGATTTATAGATACTGAACCTAGCCCCAGTCCTCAGCCCAAGGTAATTACACAGAATATGAGCATGCCCGTTGAGGCTTGGCCACCATATTTCATTTCCACCCTGAGCCCCTGTAGACTGAAATAATACATGAGAGAGCCTGGGAGAAACGAGAGGCGAGACCAGGGGGCAGAAAGCCAGAGAAAGGAAGAGCCATTGATGCAAGGTAAGCAAAGGTGGGAATAAAGGTAGATAAACTGAGAAAAAAAGCGGGGAAAAAAGGTAAGAGGTACAAGTGAATAAGCAAGCTGTTTTCCTTCACACAGAGTGTGAGTAGTCAGAGTGAGACGACGGAGTGAAGGCAAAGGGTCATATTTGTTACTAAACAAAACTCCATTCTTAGCAACAAGACCTTTGACGTCAAATTCCAGTAAGACGGGGAGAAGGTCAGAAGGATCATCCCTGGGGAAGGCTGGGAGCCGGAATGACATGGAGCATGGACAGCAGGGAGTGACAGCCTCGCGAGAGGAGAGGAGCATAGGAACAGATGGAGCAAGGGGTGGGGGTGGGGGTGGGGGGGGGGTGAAAGAAAAGAAGAGCTCAGAAATTAGATTAGTTGAAAAAGTGAAGTTGTGAGGCAGCAGGCTTGATATCCCTCTCAGAGCAGTTTCCCGTGAGAACCTGATCGCGCCACCGCAGGCTCATCAAGACAGTTCAAACATATTTACCCCTCGTTGGAAGGTACAAATTAAATCACGCTCTTCCACAAAGAGGGGATGTTTCCCCCTTCTGTTCTGATGTCATGGTAGTGGAGTAGTATAGAGTGGGGGTCAGGCCGCTCTGGCCCACATACATTTATCTTAGAGGCCATTCATCTTCTTATAACCCCCAACCACGTCTTGTTTTCTGCATTTTTCTAATCCATTTCTTGAACACAGTATCAAAGTCCTTTTCAGCGAACCCGTGACAAACAAACACGAAGATAGTGGATGAAATTCAAGAACACGTCTCAGCGCCGTCACTTCCCCGCCGCCGTTCTCTTTCTCACATCTCCTTGCTTTATATTTTGTAGTGTTTGAGAAGAATACAGTTCTCTTAAACAGTTCCAAATGTCCTTTTCTTATTTTATTTTATTTTTTTTGTTTTTCTTTCTTTTTTCCCTCCTGACTTTACAATGTCATAGCAGCTTTCATCGGACATCATTACAATAATTGGTTCATAATTGCATCGACTTTAGTCTTGGCTGCTGCCCATTCTCTGAGTGCATCCAGGCCTGTTACAGGCTCGCTGATGCACAGCAGAGTGTGACCTTAGACCAGGAACTGGGTGGGTCGCTGTCACTTAGCCTTTGGCCAACCTGCCATCACTACAGCATTCCTGTAATGGAATGAAAAATAATTATTTCTCCTTTTTTTTATATGCCTAAGTACTTATTTTTTCCTCTCTCTTTCTCTCTCTCATGGCCATTACTCTTTCTCAAGTCCCACTTGCTTATGCTGTTATTATTTTCTGTTGTTGAGTAATAAATTTCACTATATACTATTCAGAAGGACGGTGCAGGGGGGGAAGAAAGAGTTCGGTCCCTCAACTCAGCATTTCAAGTACACTTCAGGATATTGAATTTCTCTTGTGCATCATCACATGTGAACATACACTGTACAGTAAATATATCAGGGGAGCTTCGTGCACTGTTCTTGAGTGTTTTCTAGCCCCATCCCAATTCTCCCTCTGAGACAAACTAAACACAACTGTGTCAGTGTAGTGCCCCCCCCCAAAAAAAAAAAAAACAACAAAAAAACAAAGCACTAAAACAAAACCTTGAGTCATATAAGCACACAATAACTTGCTCAATTATATACAAGTGAACTCATTCAGAGAGGAAGCATATGTAATGTACTCATCCATGCTGAGAAGATGCTGAAAGAGAAAGGAGGTGGAGTGAAGGAAAAGGAGGAGTGGGGTGTGTTCAGGGACAAGGCAGGCGGCCAGCTGAGAACAAATTCTTTCTGTTACTAACTCCCCAAAGAGAGGTGGGAACCAGTAAACAAACCGAGTGAGAAAGTGTTTCCTCCTTTAATGACAAAGGGAAAGAGGCTAAGAGAAAGGCAGGGAAGGAGGGAATCACGGAACTGGCGTGTCGGCTGTCAGGCTCTCTGTGTGTGTGTGTGTGTGTGTGTGTGTGTGTGTGTGTGTGTGCGTGCGCGCCCTCTGCCCTGTTTGTATGCGGGCCAGCAGCCTACACAAAGGCACAGAGGGGGCATACACACAGATGGGTAAACAAAGCCATTGTTTACTATTTTGTTTCTTATTATGTTAGGAGAGATCACTTGTTATTGATTTTTCTCAGTCAGGGCCAAGAGCAGTGGAGGTTAGCAGTAAATGATCCCATCAGGTGCCATATCTTCACACACACAGGCTCATTCTCAACTCACTCGCACAGAGTCCTCCACCCTGCCCCACAACCATTGAGCCTGTCACGCCCCTGTCAGTTCCTATCACAGTGTGTCTACCTGAAGTATGCAGATGAAACCTTTGTGGTGCTCTGTCCCTGCCTGGATCCCCATTATTTTGGGCTCAGGTCTATTATGGCCCGAGCCCGGGGCGGGTCTCCACAGGCATACAAATATACACACACACACAGAGCACTCCTGGGGTCATAGCCTTTCAACCTCAGGGGCTCGACTTCTGCCACTGCAGCCTGACAAATCACCCCATGACACACACACACACACACAAACACACACACATACGCACTAAAAAAAAAAAAAAAAAAAAATGCCAGGGCCCCAGCATGAGCAGGGCCAGCTCCAAGCAGCTCCTCCAATCACAGCTCTGTTATAAGTAACGGCAGTGAGACGCTTTTGCCCTACTCCCTCTATTTTGGACAAAGGCGAGGAAAGGAGATGACGGGAAGGAGAGATGGGGAAAAAGAGAGGCCAAAAGCGAGAAATGGGAAGGGAGAAAGAGATGGGTGAAAGAAAAAGACATTTGGGCTCTTTCATTTTGTGGACTATGATAAATGGCCTGGCCTTTAGTCGGCCTGTGCTCCCCCAGAGCTCACTCTGGGCCTCCCCTGACAAGAGGGTCTTTGAGGGAGAACGGACCCCACAAATATTGCTCTTTGTCCCAGACTTAGCTAAGCCAAGACCCCAATGCTCTGACTTTTAATCAAGTAAAACCAGCAAAGCGAGGGTTTGCTTTTATGTCTGAGAGTCAATCACCTTGTGTGTGTGCATGCATGCACTATATAAGTAGTATGTGTGAGGAGACACAGAAGAGACAGGAAGGGGGAGAAGTCTCCCAGAAATGAAGGAAAAACAGCACACTACATTACTCTGTCACATCTCCCCATTACTCCTTTAAAGACGTTCAGAGTTTTGCCTTTGGGGTATGTGGGTGGATCTGGGGGAAGGCAAAATTAAGACGCACGCTAAAGACATATTACAAACTGACTCAGCGATCAAAGCATCGTGTGAAGTTCACCTGTATTAAGGAAAAGTCCAGAGAACATCTGGAGAAAAACTAAAACAAAAGACACCACCAGGTGTAAAATAAACAAGTGCACATTTTTAGTCGCATAAAATCTTGTAGATGATTATTGATCTCAGTGTAATTGATATACAGTTGTTATATCGTAATAAAATAAAATAAAATAAAATAAAAATTTTCTTTTCGTGTCATGCAAGAGTGAACCGCTTTTGTGTCATATTGTTAAGTTTATGGTGTATTAATTGCTGATGAAGAAGGTTCTACTGAGGGTTTACGGTGGGAAATTGCACTCGGTACAATTGAGCTCAGACCTTGAAAAGAGGAAACAACTGTGAAATGTTCCACTCAAGATCTCCACAGCTTCCCTTTTTATATATTCTTACAAGAGTAGCTGGATACTGACTGATGGGTCTGAGACAGTCTCTGTATGGTGTTTTGAGAAGACTCTGCAAAAAAAGAGTATGTTAGGCATACTGAATTTCTTTTTTCTTTTTTTTTTTCCCAGTTTGTATAGCATCGTGGGTGGAGAGTGGAGGTTATGGAGCTTTTTGCCTTTTGTCAACCCTTAACATTCATTTCTAAGCCCTTCTTTGCCTTTTACACTTCCTCTCCCTTCAATGTCACAGTTGCGTTGTGTCTTTCTCTTGCCTGCAGCAATTTTTGAGGGATGGATCAAGGTTTAAACTTAGATCACCTCCTTGTTTCTTTGAATCACAGCGGTATGTAGTCTATCTGTCTATGTATGTGTGCTTGTGTGTACATATGCGTTTCTGCGAGCACATGATTAGGTTCAATGTGTGCACACATTTATGCACATATCCATGTGTGTGATGAGGGCAAACCTCTGTGCCACACAGTGCCATGGCACCATAATCTCCACCCTTGCCCAGTGGCCCAGATTAAATCCAGGCTTTGATCCACCCCCTAATCTGAGTTTACAGGCTCTGGGCCGAGGGTGGGAGCTATGCTCTGCCTGCCAGCTAGATTCTGCTTGCCTCTTTCCTTCCTTCCTTCCTTTTCTCTCTGCCTCCTTGCTGCCCCCCAACTGAGGAGCTGGCAATTGAAATCAGCTTTAGAGTTGCCTAATACAGAATCCAGCAGAATTAGGCTCTTTAATGCCTGTCGTGGTCAAAGATTATTATCAATGGTTCTTTTTCACCACTACAGACTGCTGGAGCGGGAGAAAAGATGCGTTTTTTTTAAACTCTCTCACGGTGTATTCTGTCATTCGCTGCGCTCAGAACGTGCACGCATCTACAAGGGTGCATGCACAAAATGTACTGACAAATGCTGCTCCAAATAAAAAAAGTAAACATATGTTGCTTGTTTGGGTTAAACCGTAACTTCACCAAGGTATCAAATGATGTACATTGTGTGATTGTAAAAATCATCTTTAGTGGCAGCATCTTTTGAAGTGGAGTGTGGTTCATTCGTTCAGGGTCAAACACAAACATACCCTCAATTGGAACCAAAAGTCAGAGACTTGGCTGCGCTTTAATGCTACAGTGAGTTTGATTTACTGCCCATCTGCAACTACACAAACACTCTTTGAGTAGGCCCAGACAAAATGAATAAGAGAGCAGGAGACTTACCGTTGTTAACTAATTTACCAGTTTATATAAACAAGGCCATGGGTGATTAGAACGGGGTCTTCCTAAAGTAATAGTTTACGACACAGCACATTAAAAATAATTAGCTTTAATGCAATAAAGTTGGAGGAATTTCAGAGCCACAAGACTGGGCTGAGTTGGTGCATTAATGCTTGATGTGCTGCTTTCTGTTAACTGCTAACATTTTGGGTTAACCAAGCTCAGAAAATGTCCACACTTACAAAAATAATTGACAGCTTGGCAGTTGTTGTGTTGGTGGTGCAATTACAGGCTGCGGTAACGTCTGAGGAAGCGAATAGAAACTGCGCGGACAAGTAATATAGCAGTTGATTGTATACTGTTGAATTATCGTGGAACGATCATGCACATGCACATACATGGTGAGCCACTGTTCATCTCATCTCAAATGTGAGGAGATCACGTGTTTTCCTCATTTGAATGAATGCTTGTTGTTAATGTTAAATGTGGTGTAGAAAAGGTACAGAACTAAAGTAAGGACGCTGAGAGCGGTGCAGGAAAACATGTGGAATCAAGTTAAAGTTTGCAAAAAATCTCTTCAGTGTCTCTACAAACCACAGAAAGTCCACTGCTCAGTGAAGAGGAGACGACGGCGACGGTGGACTGGTTTTACTGTCACTTGCCGAACTCATCATGTCAGTACTAAGCTTTAAACACCTCTGTTTTTTTGTTGTTTGTTGTTTTTTTTTTTATCCTTTCCTCCTTTTTTACAATGCATCCTACACATGTTCACTTTAGTATAAATCACAGACAGGCGCAGGAACACTGACCAACCCATGCACACATAAGAGTATGAGGTATGCCATCCACAGTACCTTGGGAAAGCCCAGTCAGTCATGAGTTATTTTTCATGCTTATTGGCATAGGTTGACCAATTAACGCCCCAGTGTTAGGTCCAGATCAGTGGCTCTCCGTGTGCTAGTGGAGTGTGAAATGTGCCATAAATCCAGGGCACAGCCCATAGCACATAAGGGTGGCACAAAGGCCTGGCAACAAGGTCCTCTCACTTGAGTGAATGGCAAAGCGGAGTTCACAGGATCCGGAAGACTGATCCAGTTATATGCTGCCTCCTAATTTGCTTTGCCCTCTGGTGGAGGCTTTGTGCTCAAATTATGGGCGGTACCGTTTGCTTCCATACGATAATAAAGCATGATGGGATTTCATAAAGATTGCCCACACTTATGGAGGTATGTTCGTCTCTTTAACACTCCTGCGGCTGGTTCTGCCTCGTCTCACGTGAGTGATGAGCCTTGGATCCTTGAATGTGTTCTCGGACAAGCGTCCTTAAACAATCACTTACTAGATAGCTGTGGCAGGTCAAGGGGTCGCTGGTCCTTCACGTTGTTTTCTGATAAGACATTCATTAGATTAGGATTATCTACAGGTAGGTGCAGAATGGAGAGTTCAAAAGGTTAAAGAGGAGAGAAAGGTCACAGAGAGAGAATCTTGTTTTTTTTTTTTGTTGTTTTGACACCAATTTGGTGTCACGTTGGTCGCTGTTAAGACATTTGTTGTGTAGTCTGACGTCGTCTTCTCATGTAGTGACTAAATTCCTGAAAATGAAGTGGACATAACCTCTTCCATGATGCTGTTATACGTCTGTCGGTTCCTATGGTCATCTACTGAGTGGCGTGTCAGCTGCTAACCCCTGACCTAGATCATAACTGTTCTCTGACCCGCAGGCCTGTTTAAGAACAGATAGATCATGGTTTAATAGGCTGGGCATCCCCCCAACTTACATGGCAGTAAAAATAGGGGGCCTAGACTCTGCTCGCTATCACATCTATGCATCACATCATTGACACTTATTAATATGACTCTGAATGCAAATTTGTCAGTGTGGTCAAAAAGGGCTGTGCGGGGTGTGAATGTTGCCTGTGATGCCAGCGGCACCTCATTCTGAACTTGGTTGACTGGTGGAGGTCTTTTAGAAGGGCTTGACCTGAAGTCCCCACCTCTCCCTCCTCCCTCTCACTAGAATAAGAATTGTGTCTAAATTACTTGGAAGAGAAAGGATGTAAATGAACGCTGGGGGTTGTTGTGCTCAAATCTCACCAAGGTCAAGCATACAGCTGTCAGCTCATGTTTGGGACTAATCATTTATGTGCTTGTAGCACTCAGCGCTTGTTGCCTCATTCTCTCTTTGTATGTCAAACACCTTTCCTGCTCCCTTTGACTCAACGTCTTGTCTTTTTTCACTTCACAATATTCTTTTTTTTTTCTATCTGATGTCCAATGCATTCTTCATTTATGTCATTACGCTAAAGAAAGTGACCTTCATACTGTTTCATTACCTCTCTTATCCAAAGCTTAATAATATGTGTAAGTAGAACATTGTGTTTCAAAGTATGATGTCACCTTGAAATAATACATGTGTTAATGTGCAATATGGGGAGGCTTGCAGACTGTTTTTACAATTTGCATTGTAAATATTAATGCATAAGTAAGTTACCATTACAGGTTTTTAATTAATAATACACTCAAGTATAAATGTGTAATTATTTGGAGTAAAGGTAGTTATTTTTGGACCTTGTCCTATATATTTCTATTCATATGTGAAACAAGTGTTGTGTAATGTGTGTTGTTTGCCTGTGTTGTCTCATTTTAAAAACTGTTTTTTGTTTTTTTTTTTTGGGGGGGGGGCTACTATTACCATGGCCATGGCCACTGCCTTCTCACTGCTCTGTCCGAGCTCCAACCCACCACATAAAAAAGTGGCAGGTTGCAGAGTTCAAGTCCTTCGAAATGTGAATCGAAACAGCTGCCCCTAATCACTAGCACAAGCTGGGCTTAAGGGCCTCTCAGTTTCACCCCTCATCTGCCTGGAATTTTGAATTTCCTGAGCAGAGATCAAATGGCAGCCCTAGTCAGTGAGACCTTTGATATATGGACACCCATCTCGCGAGGGCCTTATGCATCGGGATTTACGCTTGACAACACACTTGGTGTCACCTCCTCTCCCGGTGGACGTTCTGCAACCCCTGGAAACATTGGGCCTCTTTGACAGCGTTGTAGAGCCCTCCTAACCCCCCTGGAGTGCCTAGCAGTTATTTATTAAATTTGTTGTGCCCACCATGGTATGGTTTCAGTAGGCCACTTAGTTTTGGATTGCACCCTGGATTTTTCAATTATGTGGTTCATTTCACCTGCTTGTGTTCCTTTACCCCCCAGGATCAAGGGCACGAGAGATCACATTTAATTATTTCAAAACAAGAACTCTTAAGCAGGCCCCACAGATCCATAACATCATACTTCCCTATCTACTGCTCCATCACCACTACTTCAAATAAGCAGTATTTAGACTGTTAAGAAAAGAAACTGAGAAACTCCTTCCTCTGCCTCAGAACAACGCATTACTCGTGTCAATAAAGAAATTTGTCTTCCTAAAAGGAGGGTAAATAAAAGGGCAGAATGTGGGATTTCCAGAATTCCCTGCTTGTTGAGTCTCATATGGAGCGCATTAGTGTCCTCCTTGATTGACAGCTGCTTCTATGTATAGCCAGAAGGAGAAGCAAAGAGAGATAGGAGATGATTACATCCAAGGTTATAAGTATGAGAAGTCCACAGCAGGCATGAAGATGCTATCTTGAATAGCTGTGGCCTGCATGTATTAGAGGATGCTAGTGGGTTAGTGATTCCACTGCAGTCTGTATAAATTTTGAAGCCTGTCGTTCCGTACAAATGCAGTCCAGAAATTTGTATTCAGGCTGTTTTAGTTTTTTTGTTCATTCTTTGTATTGCAGTGTGTCAGATCAAAGGCAAAAGAACTGACACTACATTAAAGTGCCAAATGTGTCTCTATTGGTTTTTTTTTTTTTTTTCTTTTTTAATTTTCGGTATACAAATGATTTTCCCGATAAACCTCTGTTGATACCTGGCCAAATTACAAATGTTGAAAAGTTGTTTCACAATGAGCTCCTCAATGTGTCCTATGCATGTCTGTGTTTTACTTTAATGTCTATTTTTGTCTGTTTCTCGTTTTTTTTATTTATGCATAATTTCTAATTAAAATGCTACCCTGCAAGTTAAGAACACCAGCGAACAATCTTCTGTAAGCAGGCTGTCATGAAATGTCACATGGGGTAAAAAAACAAAAACAACAAAAGTCAGCTGGTATGGTTATCGCCACACCTTTTTGTTCTCACATCATTTCAGCCAGTGAAGCGCAGTCTAACCCTGACCTTCATCCTAACCTCGCATTTGTGGCATTAAATGACACACGAATGGCTTACGATGTCCAGACATGTAGTAAAGTGCTATGTATATACAATCCAGTGTAAATAAATATATTAATTAAATTATGACTACATAGCAGGTCAAGGATGCTCTCCCAGATGGAAGTCTAATTTACTTTCCTTGAATAAATGATCTATAAAAAAAAACAAAAAAAAAAAAACAAAAAAAAAAAACAAATCAAAACTCAGTTTTAGAAGATTTTTCATGCTGCCTCAAAAACAGAAAGGAGCACTGAAGGGTACAAAACCAGCAGATTTCTACAGAGTGATGAAACAAAAGTCAACCTACCTAAATGAAAAAAGATAAGTGGATGGAATAAAAAGGAACAGCTCATGACTAAAAGCATGCCTCCACATCTGCCAAAATAAAGATGGTTCTGTCATGTTTGAGCGTGTATGGGAGCCAGGGGAACTTGCAAGCTGTCATTCATTGATCATTTCCCGCCTAACAGAAGCCACAAACTGAATATATGTGTTTACATCAGCATTCTTTGTTCATGGATTAAGCCAAATGCATCAAAACTCATTGGATTAGTTTTTTTTATGAGCACAAAAACAACCAACAACTAGGACAAAATAAAATTCTCCGGAGGAAGCAGGCAAATATCCATGGCTGGCTGCATCGGTTAACTGATATCTATCCGATTAAGCTCCCGTTGCGAGAAGCTGGACTAAAAGCAGCGGGTCATATTAGGCAAGTCCAGTTTATTTGTACAGCACAATTCAACAACAGTGATTTAAAGTGCTTTAAAACATCATGGAGTCGAAATTTAAAAAAAGCATGATTTAAAGTTTAAAGAAAAAAGAAAGAAAGAAAAAAAACATATAGAAAAAAACCAAATGAGTAGTTAAAATATGATCAACTTTTGAAACTCAAGCTTAAGGTAGTTTTTTTAAGTTAATATGTACATGTTTAAATACTATTTAAAGTTTGTGCAAACTTTATTGGAATAGTTTTTTAATTTAGTTACCAAAAAGTACTAGAATAAATCAAGTAAAATTTTGAAAATTTTAACGTATATCCTTCTAAATCTGCCGAATTTTAATAAATTGGTAACAAATGGTTAGCTTTGTAATAATAACTTTTGTAATGGCTATATTGTCCGTTGTCTGTTGTTTATCATCATTTGGTTCATGGGAGCCAAATGGGGTTTTGTTTGGGATGAAAATGGCCCCCACAATGTCTTCGGATGTGATTTAAGAGCTTTGTTGTTGTATTTTTTTTTTTAAAGTTTCCTATCATTAAAATAATTCATTACCAATGAACACTAGAGGCTCCACAATGAATCAGCTGGCTTTTTTGTATTCTTGCAAAGACCAAACGTGTTGTGGCATTACGTTAGAATGTGTGTGTGTGTGTGTGTGTGTGTGTGTGTGTGTGTGTGTGTGTGTGTGTGTGTGTGTGTGTGTGTGTGTGTGTGTGTGTGTGTTTGGGGGGGGGGTCAGTTAAATGACTTCATTGGATACACAGGGGAGACATGAATAGCGGGATCCCATTGGACAACTAGAAAATGTTTCCTGCGACATAGTTGTCTGTCTTCTCAGGCTGTGAAAGACGAAGGACGACTGCAGAGAAAATCAGTCTGCAGTTTGCCAGCCGAGCGTCTTTTTAAACCTCAGTTGTGCTTGACCTGCTCATTTCATAAATCAGAGTAGTAAAGAGGATTGGCTTTGAGATAAAACTGTTTCTGGGGGGGGGGGGGCACAGTGACCACTTCCTAACCCTGGAGTGTGGGACCCCGCCTGACCTGAAGATTAGGGTTCAAACGGTCAATTGCAGGTCACTGGCATGGGTGGGAGGTGGCTCTGAGTGTGTGCCACAGGGTGTAGATAGTAAGGCTCATGCAAGTGAGAATCCTGTGGGGATTATAACTGCTAAATAATGCTCAGAATGAATTAAATATAGTGTAGTTATTTGCAAACAGTGCCTATGTGCCTACCTCTTCCTACACACCCATGCACAGCACCCTATTGCAAATATGCAAATAGTATCCAACTTTGCCAATAGAGTTAACATTTACCCGCTCCACCAAGTGCCCCTTCTCCTGCTGAATGCTTCTGTCTGTTTCTGTCTCCCCCTCACTGCCTCTCACCCTATTTTATTTCTGTTATCATCCTATCTTTCTTGCCATTCATCTGTCTCTCCTGTCTTAGCTACCAGGCTGGCTATCTATCCTTCTAATGAGCTCCATGGATGCCTCTAAAGAGTTGTCAAACACTCCTCACACAGTCATCACTTTTACTGGGCTCAAGCTAAGGCATAAACAGAAGCACCCCTGTGGCAACCAGCTGGGAGAGTGAGAGCAAGAGAAGGGGTGGCTTTAACAGACTTAGTGCGAAAATTCACCTCAGGTGAACAGATTACAGGTTGAATCACGAGTGAGCCACAGGTGCTATTGAAGGAGTTCCAGTAGCACTTTCTTGAAAACTATATAGTTCAAACAAACATGAAAATCCACTCATCTGACTAGTCATCCGTTTAGCCCATATGCTATATATTTTTTCACACTTCAGCACTAGTTTCATTTTCAAGTTGTGTATAAATCTAACGTGAACTGAGAAAAATAAAAGTAATATGTGGTCGGTCCATATGCACTTGAGGTGCGATCATTTGTCCGCATGTGAACTGGTCACACCGGAGTAAGTTTGAGGTGTTTCTTTGCCCGCCGCGTTAAGACGCATAAGTTAAAAAAAAAAAAAAAAAAAAAGTGAAAACACTGACAGATGTTAGGAATCATCAGTCAACAAGGTTTGAAAAAGAAACGTACCAACTTCAAGAAGTGGGTGAGAAACTACAGAGCTTTTCTTTCCGATATCACCTTCCCCTAATTTCTCCAACCTCTTTCCTTGAGGCCAACATTTGAACATCACTCACAGTGTCTGTACAAGCATGGCCCCCAGTTCATCAGAAACACCTTCTCTGGCCCCAAACCTGACCTGTTCTCTCCAGGGTCAGGATAACAGCCTACAGGGCTAAAACAATGGATGAAAAATGGAGACACTGGAGTGTGTGCATGTGTGTGTGTGCATGTGTGTCTGCTCAGTTGCATCTGGTATATATGTTTCTCTGCGCATAATGTGTATGACGATCCTGTGGAGGTTAACCAAACACAGAAGAGTGTTATTTATACTTTCAGGAAATGATGGCAGTTTCTGTCAGATCTGGCCCACTCCAGCCTGATCTAGCTTGGTCTTGCTCCAGTCTTAACCTATTTCCAGCCCACACAGAGCCGGCGCTACACAGAGAAGCAGAACTGTGCTAATACTGCTGTCAGTGACAGCCCCAGTGGCTAAACTCTGTCAGTCTACAGCTCTGAGCCCACCTCCACAGATGGTCCAGCAGTACTTAAGAATTCACCCCCAGGGTTTTACTGCTCTGTTGTATGGAGGACTGTCACAGCACAGGGAGCATGTGGTTTAGATATGGGAACAGCATCCTCCAAGAGCTCTCATGGCCTGGCACAATGAGATGTCTCCACCCCCAGTGAAAGGCAAGACAACTGGGCATGCTGTTTTTTTTTTTTTTTTTTTTTTTTTTTTTTATGACAGGACACAGGCTACAAGCTAAGACAGAAGGAGATCCTAAAACACACAGTATTTCTCAGAACACAACTGAATAATATCCATTTAAGCTTTTCATTTCTTCTAAGTCAGAACTTTAATTCACTCAGACATGCTGGCTCTGCGTTGCATATAATACTAATGTGACTCTAGTTTCCTTGTACGTAGTCAGTCAGCCTGTCAGGCAAGCAGCCAGTCATGGTGATTTACTGTCCTGCATCCTGAGATTAGAAAAAAACAACCCTCATTACCTCTCATTTACTTTAAAAAAAAAAAAAAAAAAAAAAAGAAGACACAAATCAGAACCCTTACCTCAAAATTTAATTAGGAGTGAGTGTAATAAACACCGTAGGCATGGGATAGTTTTGTCTAAAATTAATCACATTCGCTGTCAATTTTGTTTTGTTTTGTGATAGCAACTTAAATGCAACAACAGTCGAGATAAACTTGTCCCTGAGGTCGAAGCCCAAAATCCCACGTCATCTGTATGTGTTAGTGTTTGTCATAATATATACTGGTGAAATAAGTGAGGATTCTGCCGAAGGCATTTGAACAGACGCCAGGATGAGTCATAAACAAGCAGAGGGTTGAATTTTGGGGTGAGGGGGCGAAGGGGAGAGAGGGTGCACCACTCAGTGTGTCTGTCCTTCCGGGTCTCCTGCTCAAATTCCACTGATATCCATTTAATCGGGCATAATCTGCTTATCGACCTCCCGAGGCACTGATCAGTCTAAAGTGCTTAGTGGGACACAGGGAACCAGTAGATGCTGGAAAGCAAAAAGTGGGCCGTTGCTGCGTTTTTTTGTTGTTTTTTGTTGTATTCTTTTTGTTTTTTAATCTTATCCATTAAAAAGAATAAAAAGGAAGTGTTTTCCTCAGTTTTTTTATCCTTATTACTCTCCTTTAGTTTTCATTTCTGTCACAATTGCTTGCCACCAATTCCAGAACTTGAAGTCAGCTCCTCCATACGTTTAGATTTCTTCAGCTGCCTAAATCATCACGCACCCACACACACACACACACACATAAAAAGAAACAAAAAGCATTAAAAAGTGATCACACATTTATTCTGTACCATAATGGCGTAGTATACAACACTGCCACCACTGGCTCTGCAGAATATAATAGACACAAGGCAGGTCACTCTTCTTGTTTGCTGTAATGGTGATGACTAATAGAATAATTGACTTGATCTGTAATGGGGGTTAAGAGACATAACCCCAGTTAATGAGAGATGAAGACAAATTTGTTCACGATAATGAATTTTATTCAAACAAAGGATGTAAGCGAGCATTGTCTCTGGCCTGAAAGAAAGGAATAAGTGCTCTCTGTTCTGTCTCTGTTTTATTCTTTTTAATGCATCTGACACTGTGTGATAAGGTGAATGTGTTGCTTGATGAGTTCATGGGCCATGTCACCGTACTTGTCACCTGTGGCACATTGCGATCATTGATTATCAGATTAATGATGATGCTTCACATGTACTATCCTCCGTTCCATTTGATTCAAGAGATCAGTGAGGTCGCTGCCGAGGTGGAAGTGCTCTGACCTCCTCAATGTTTCACTCATTTACACATAATAAAACCGGATTGTTCTTGGCAGCTGCCGCTTTTTCTTGTTTGCTCGTACTGCTCGTATTTTCGTGTAACCCTGGACTCGGTTTCTTTTGCTAAATCGTTGCATCAGGTGTGTCGTCTGCCAATCTGTTTTTCTGTCCCATTGACCTTTCATTCCACATGCACGTGTCTTCTCAGTGGACAGGCCTTTGCATGGAAGTACTCACCATGTTCAATGCAATGAATACAAACGCCAGGCATCTTGCACACAGTCCCCTGCTGACTAAACGAGAGGGATTAAAGGCTAGAGACACAGGGTGATGGGTGCAGGTTTTTGTTGTGGCTTTTTTTCTATCCTTCCTGCCTGTTTGAGCTGGACATGTGTAAACCTGTGAGCATGCTCCAATGAGAACATCACAACCTGTGTAAATGGTGGCCTGAATAAGCTCCTAGTTCATGACACTAGTCGGTGTCGCTGCAAAAAATCTCTGCAGGTCACACAAATACACACACTCTCAAACACGTTATTTTGCTTTCAGGAGATGGATTAACAAAAATAGGCAGCTCAAGTAGGTGAATGGCCATTTAGAGATTCCTATTTTCTGGTTAGTTTGGGATTAATTGGAAAGTATACTTACCCGGCGCTCTCAAAAATGAATGCTTATTTCCTGAACTCTGGTTCAGGTGGGTGGAGGTACGACTCAAGAGGTGCTTGATAAACGTAAACAGGTGCAGAGGTGACGACATACTATTTGTTGGTCTGTTATGGACGTGGATATCCACAAATGTACCTAAGAACACACAACCGTTATAAAAGAGACCAATCTAAAATTGCAGACATTAGAAGCCTTTTCCTACAGGCTTTAAAGTATATAAAAAATTCAGCTTTATACTTTTTTAACTTAAATGTTTTAATTCTGAAATGATCACGCGTGTACAGTAAAAACAGCATGGCTTTATTCGTTCATAACATAATATTTATTTCATGCTATATATTTTTAAAAAAAATGAAAACATGTATTAACTGAAACACCTGTAAGTGAGTATGCGTCTAAAATAAGATCAAAATTTTCAAATTAGTGGGCATTTTGGTCAAGTTTAATATATATATATATATATATATATATATATATATATATATATATATATATATATATATATATATATATATATATATATATATATATATTTATTTATTTATTTATTTAATGCCTTATGTTTATTCTTGCCTGAGGTCTTTGTAAGTGTTTAGATTTCATTTGCACCGTCTCATAATGTTATGACAATGTTTTACGAAATCTAAAGCCCTTCTTATGTGCATTCTATCTATATTGTGTAATTTCTTTTCTTTTCTTGTATTTAATGTTGTTTAATTCATTTGTTTGCTAAAAGTAAACCTCAGCTTCCCGTCATACACTTATTGTTCCTGATGTGTTAACATACAAGTATTAATTATTTTTATTTTTAGTAATCAGCTATAGCTCCAGTTACTTTTTCAGAAAACCTTTAATAAGTATGTACCAGTTGCAAAGGAATGAATGTGTTAATAGTTTATAAAACGATGCAGTACTATAACTGCTTACCATTGCCAGCTTTTTTTCTCAAGCTTTCATCTCCTCAGGACCCATTAACTTGGTCCCCTCTGTCTGTCTGTCCTCACCGGCTGTCACTGAGTGGGGTCCAAGCCTCTCCACTGGGCTTATCACAGGTCAATTTGCTGTAAGAACACACATGCTTACTCATTCAGACCACAAGCTGGACTCTTTTTAGCGTAAGTGCTATAGCACAGACCTTGCCACGGGGGTCCATCCAGTGTGTAATCGTATGCATTTACAAACAGATACAACACGCTGCAAAAGTCACCCCAGCAAACATGCTTTCCCTATCTCTTTGCAACTCAAACACACATACACATTTCCCCTTTCGCTTGCCCTCTGTAACCCAACATACACACTTCTAACTCCCACCTCTCTTGTCACCTCCCATCTCCCAGACCAAGGTCAGCTGTCCAGGCCTGCAGCTCTTGATGTAGAGGCTTTGACCCAACATGGCCACCTTTGTCTCTCCAGAGAGATTAGCACAAGGCAGGGCAGAGAAGCAACGCTCCATGTGGCTCCACGCTATCCCAGCCACTCTCTATGTCTCTACTCTCACTCCTCATTCTGTCTCAAATAACTCCTCGTGTCTGCAGACTGGGGACAAGGAAGAGCTGCAAATTGAATATGTCTGGCAGGCAGGCAGACCGTGAAGACTCATGGGGGAAGTTACTGATAGAAAGCAGACTGTAACTGTCCACGTTGTATCGCTCAGACAACATACATAGAGGAATGTATAGACAAAGATCAGGGTGCTTTATTCATTTGCATGTGCCTTGTGTTTCTGTCACATCTTTGGTTACTTGTTTCACTTAAAGAATTGTAGAATAGTGACACATAGGAACAAGGATGCATCTTTCAATAAGGCAAGTACAACACCCAGCGGCATTACTGAGAAGGTGTTACTCATAATGGTACTCGTGAGGATCTTAACTGTTTCCATGTTGTCTTTGTTTTCTTGGTGCCCTTCCTATTAATTTGCTGAGACCCCCTCCCCATTTCTTCTGCTGGAGGGGACTGAAGGGTGGATGCCACAAGCAGTCAAAAGGTTAAACAAAGTGCTGCGACTGTCAGGCTGAGTGAAACCAACTGGTGCTGGGCTATCAGAAGATAATCAAGGCTAATAGGTACATAATGGCTAACAGTGGAGCTCCACTCATTGGCAGATGCATCATTGGGGACAAAACGCAGATAGCGTGACCTTAGATTCCCACCAAGGCTTTGACTGTTAGACGTCGTCAGGTAGAAAAAGTCAGGCAGCAGGATTGTTGGCCCACCTTTGTCATAGTAGTGCTTACATTACACTTAAATCTGACTATAGGATGCTATCGGTTCAGTTTTATGATTGCTTATTTTGCCATCTCACACTAACTGTACCGTGAAAAAGAATGATCTTTACAAATGATATCAGCATACGGGGGTGCAACAGGGTTATTTATTACCAATCTACTCCAAAAATATACTTGTGGTGCTGAGTGAGCTGTAGTTCCTACAGCATATGCTTTCACTTTATCCTTAAACGTTGTTTGTGTTACTGATGGTCAAAGTGCCTGATGTCCTGAAGAACACTTCTGTCTGACCACTGAAGATTTATGAGCCTGTGAAACAAAGAGGATAAGAGCAACATTGTGAGCAAGTAATGTCAGAAGGAACAAAAAAAAAAATTACTGTATTCTACTGTCTTCTACTACAATTAAAACCCACATCCAGGGATTGCATCTTGAATTCAGCTTTGATTTAACAAATATAAATAACAAAGCACTCCCCCAAACCTCCAAAAGGTTGACCGCACTTTCTCCATGAATACATTAGATTAAAAACTACTCACCAACTGTGACACTTTGACCTACCCAGAGAAGAGTTAACATGTTCTAAATTGATGCAATTGAGTAGAAAGGGTCACAAGATCATGCGTTAACGAATGTACACAGGCTTGGTTCTAAGCGCTCTGCACAGCATCCAGCCAACACTTCCCCTCTGACAGCACTCAGTTGCCCTGAACTCCTCTCCAAAGACTCCCTCTGTAAATAAAGCCTGCTTTTGTTGAGGCCCTGTGCGTCATAACCATCATCTCCATAGGGCAAGGAGGATGTGGAGGAGCAATGTAGGTGTGGGTGGAGAGAGCTACATGAACAGAGAGAGAGAGGGAGAGAGAGGGAGAGAAAGAGAAGGAAAGTGTTTAGGTGGGGGTGAAGGGCAAGGGAACTGACAGGGCTCTGGGTAATTGCAGCACAATGGAGATTGTGTTTGATCTCCGAGGTGTCCAGGCCTATTTAGAGGGGGTGAATGTGCCAGCCAGAGGAATGCTGTAGCTCTGAAAGCCTGAGTTTATCAGGAGTTCAGCAAGTAAGTACAAGAGGCGAGGGGAGGGGTTGGCGGGGAAGGTTGAGCGAGATAGAGATAGAAGAGAAAGGGACAGAGAGGTTAGCCAGGCTGCCTTTTCATTATTGGCTAATTATGATCTAAAAGCCTCTTAGAACTTCACTGTACATGCTGTTCACATATGTTGTATGTATTCTGTCATGTGTCTCTGCATTTGGACTGAAGTGAAAAAAGCCCGGCCTGGTCTATGGTGCAGTGCAGCAGCCGCAGCAGCCTCCTGATAGCAGGGCTAAACTGCTGGGGAGCAGAGAGTGCCCGCACAGAGCAGAAGGCTCTTTGAACTTTGTCTGTGCTCTATGCTGCAGAGCTTGAACTGGGTTAATCGCTATTAATATTTAACACGCTGCCAAAGTTCCAGCCCAGAAACTATATCAAAGCCAAGAGTTACATCCAGCAGAGCTCCCTCCGTACAGTCCTATTCTCTTGCAAGCTGGTTGGCATAAACACAAGAAAATTGTTAACTTCATTTAACTTGATCAAAATAAAGAGAGAGAATCCTTACAAAAACAATTTATTTTCCATTGATTTATGTAATCTTTCTGTCTGCATAGAGACAAATCAGAATCATGCTGCCCTGGCAGTTTGGCGTTGTACAACACCAAACTACATCCCTGCAGATATCTTCATTGTGTTTCACTGGTACAGTATGCAGGTGTGTTTACACGGCTTACGTTATTATCAATAAGAAATGATAAATTAGTGGATAGAGACATTTATTTCATAATTAGAGGTGTTAGGAGGATGAGGTTTGTTACGCAACATTTTCAGGTCAACATGGGGACACTTTCCTGTCGCTTCTGCTCGTCTCTCTGTCTGTTTGTACTGTCAGCTCAACAAACTTGATTATTTTATCAGAGTTCAAGCCTTTATTGCCTCTGCCACAGCAGTCTTTTTCACTCTCTTCCCTCCGTTTTAAATCCATATCTGTATCGCTCTCTGTCTCTCTCTTTCTACCTCTCTTCTCTCCTTCTCTGTGCTCCCAGCGCCAGGACCTCAAACAGCATGGTTAAATACCCAGGCCAATGTGTCGCTCTTCAAAGAGACTCAGGTAGTAGATGTGTTGGCAATCGTCCAGGATCAAAATGAAGAGTTATTGTAGAGCACTGTGGCTGCCTTCACTTGGACCTCAGTTGAACCATATTAAGGGGCCCCAGCTGGGCCAGAACCTCCCCGCAAGGCAGCTGAAATATGGGCCCCAGGTCCCACTTCACCCCCTCTGCAAAGCCCACTAATACTACATTGGGACCCATTTTCATTTCACTTCATAAATCAGGCCAGCAGAATGAGGAAGTTCATTTGGCGTTGAAGAGCTTATGTTAGCTTTAGTCTGTATTGTAAAGTTCCGTCTCTTTGTCCATCTGCCTGCTTTGTCCAAATACAGAAAGAACAACAAAAAGCAAGGGCTCCTTTTAATGGTCAGAATTAGATTTAATTGCTTGAGATTCAGAAAATGAGTGGCTGTTTGTTGCTACAAGTTCTGCTTGATAAAATATTAAAGTACAGCTGAAGGGGGAGCTTTGTAGAAGACAAAAGCTGGAAGCAATTTGTGTAGCTACCAAATTAAAGTTATTCAGCACCAAGGGTAATTTAATTACCATTCTTTAAATGTTTGAATGACTTTGACCTTTGGAGTACTTTCGGGTCATGCAGGTGTATTTACTTAAGCTAATTCTGAATCAGTAACATGAAACAACGTTCCAAATCAAACAGGCCTCCTCCCAGAATATCTGGTTACCAAGTGCCAAGTCTCTGTTTGTAAATTAAATTAATATCTATCCACAGTGTCATTGGCTCCGTTTTCTCAAAGCATTGAAATTTATCTCAGGCCCACTTCTTTGCCCAGAGGAGGAGACACTCATGACTAAGATGAGCGAAAACAATAGATACACAAAAAAAAAAAAAAAAAAAAAAAGAGAGAGCGAGAGAGAGAAATTGACAGCGTTTCCCAGGATGCATCTCTCCCTGCGTGGCTCATGAATGGAAACAGGTGTGTGTGATTGTGTGGTGGGTCTCAAAGATTCAAGACTGTGTGGCATGTCTTCTGCCTAGGTGATTTGGGTCAATGGAGCACATCTGGTACTAGTCACAACAGACTGCACACGTCCACAGCCATCAGACACCCCACCAGGCAAGTAGTGAGAGAAAGAGAGGCAGGGGCAAAGAAACATCTGGGTTTTTCTTTCTCTCACACACACACACACACACACACACACACACACACACAAACATGCAGACACATGTATTTGGGATTGTGTGTTTTTTGGGGTGGCTTGGATTCTTCCAGGTGCATCTGGATATAGAAGAACTGGAGAGGGTGCATATGTGCATCTGCGGGGTGGTGGTGAGGGGCATGTTTGATTGACAGCTTTGAACCAGAATGTCCCCGGTGCTAGGTGAGCAACTCCCCAGTCACCCCACCCCCCACTTCCCCACTTTGTCCATGCATTTGTTTTCTGCACACGAATTAAAATAACAGCTCACAACATTTGTCGTGCTGCATGTTGGAACCTCCTGAGTCACGCCGAAGTGTGCATCAAAAAATATGCAGATGGACAGAAAAAGCCTCATGCGCCGTTAGTGCACCCAGTCACACACATGCCCAACGACATAACCACAAAACAAGCTTATGTTATGGCAGAATTTCAAAACCTAAGTGGTCGTGATACACTGAAGTAATGATAGGGTAGCGCTGCATGTGAGACACTGTGTTGAATTCTGATGCTGAGAAGTTTCACCACTGACAGCTCAATCTCTGTTCCTCTCTGTCTTTCGAGCAGATTTACCTTTCTTCACCCACTACCTTACCACATGCCCAAGGCTACAACAGTGTAAATGATTGGTTCCTCACACAAAAGAAGGCGGGCCATCATCTGGACAGGCATGATGGGAGCGAGTGAAATTGATTTAAAGTGTATCGGTGTGTGTGGCTGTATGTTTGTGCGCGTCTGAGTGTCTGTGTGCGTGAGTGTGTGTATTACCATAGCGTTTGGAGTTCTTTCATTAAGTTTGAGCAGTGTGACGGATATGGAACGTGATGGCATATAAAACAGAGCATATCCTTCCTTCACTTATAACGGCAGCTAAAGAAAGAAATTCACTTTTCTTTCCTTTGCTCACACAATCTAAACAAAGAGGCATGTTTCATCAATGTAAATGTCTTTTGCCCCTGATTGTGTCCCCTCATGATAGTCTCCTACAGAGCATTAAACATTGCATTTGACAAAATGACAGTGAAACATGTATGTAAAGACCCAAAACATGACAAACCATGTGGTACAGATAAAATAAGAGCTGAGTTAAATGATAATTCTGAAACCCCAAAATATTCATACTTGCATTTTATTCATACATTTCCTTCTTTGATTTATTGTGAACTTTTATTTGACCAATAGGTTTCTTCTGACTATAAAAGACTTCTTCCTTTTTCATTTCATTTAATCACAGAAATACACAGCAAATCTGACTGTTGTCATAGAGATGGCATGACGGGGTTTTTGTTCTTTTATGTTGCCATGTTTGTTTGCTTTCTGTTTTTTGTTTTTTTTTCATTTATGCTTCATAAACAAATTTTATTATTTTTTTCATGTCTTTGTAGTGATTATTTAATATACTGTATCAATATTCGGGAATTTGTAAATTCCTACTGCAAATTCAGGGGAATTTGTTGAGTTTTTTTTTTTATTATTTATTGAATTATTGTTAGTTCAGTTTATTTATTTATTTATTTTTTTTTTTTGTCCAACCAACGTAGTGATAGCCATGAAATTCCATAGAACACAGTTAAATATGTCAACATCAGCAACTTTAAAGCAAAAAAAACACAAATAAAGGCACATAAGCACAAGTGTTGGTCTTCCTGCACCATATGTTTTTGTTGTTTTTGTGTTTATTCTCTAGAAAGTGTGGTTTGAGTTCCGACATGCATGTCATTAACTTCATCTCATAATTTTACAGGACTAAATGTGGCACAAAAGCATTAAATATTAAGTGTTCATTGTAGCTTAGTTAACTGGTTAAGTGGGTTTAAGAACATAGGCTTTAGTCCTCACATTTGAGACGCTGAAACTACTACAAACTGGTCCAGAGATGTTTAGTTCTCCAAATGCACTATTAACTCATCAGCCACTCGTATCATTTAGAACGGTTGCTGGCAGACATCCATTAAGCCAAAATTTAAATCTGTCAATGGCAATTTAACATTTTAGAAAACTAGAAACAAACAACTTTCCATTAATGGCTTGTTTCTACTTCTCTGCTTTCAGACATTCAGCTGTGTTTCTAGGTTAGGGTGATCTAGCTGTGTGTGTGGTTGTTCTGTAGAAGGGTAGCCTTGAGACCTCAGTTACATCGTTCATCCACAGCTATGGATTTTTGCCCAGAAAAAAAGCCCACACACATTCTGTGAGCTATGATCCCAACTGGATTCAAACCAAATAATCTTTTATACAAGTCAGCCTGATTTGTAGCATAAATTTGTCCGCATCAGTCGTGCAATGCTGCACAGCGTGTACAGATTAGATGTTGACAAACAACAGACTACCGTAGTGGACAAGTTACATAAATCACTATCAGTAAACGTGTTTCTGGATAAGTAATGTCATTTTAATTTTGGAGTTTCAAAATGCACATCTTTTGTGAAACACAGTCTGCGCGTCTCGTCCCAGAAAAATGATTACCCTTACTAGGTGTTAAAAGGAGATTGAAACAACTTTGGATGGGTCTGGTGACCTGCACATCCTATCATTCAGTAACCTGTAGAACCACCTTCAGCAGCGGTAACTAGAAGCAGCTGTTTTCTGATTGATGTTAATTGTCTCTCAGGTCACTTTGGAGGAACGTTGGCTCACTGTAGACTGATGCACTCGGTATCTTTTGGATATGGTCTAATTGCTTCTCCTAGATTAATGAACAGCAACATTGGCTTTTCTACATTAGAGAAGTCCAAGCTCGTCTTCATACATTTCACAACTCTGGTTCAAAATTAAAGGAATCCACTACTACATTAGCATTTCAGATTGATGTTGGAGAAGATTTACATCCACATTATACCACACTAAAGAGATAAAACTTTGGCGCTTATGATCACTGGGTGTGTAAGCATGATTAAAAGCAAACTAAAAACTTCAGAATGTAGTCTTTGTTGCAGATTGCACTTATAATGGCTTTTCCCCGCACATGTTGGCTGTTGGAGTTTTATTTGGCGGCATAACATCTCGTATGATGGACAACAAAGTCAGCAGTGCTTGTGGTTTGATCTCCAGGTAGTTGTTTACACTGTCATTAAGCATCTAGATACTGTCTTCTTAACTCCTGTGGAAGCAGGAAGGGTCTATTTAGTTTTCTCACTCAGTTGGAATGGGTGTAAAAAAAAACTATGATCATAAGGGTATTGACTTATTTTTATAGCCTAAAACAAATTCACTCTTTCTTCGAAACTGCACTTGTTACACACACACACACACACACACACATGCGCACACACACAAACTCAAAAAACACCTACAAACCTAATTCAATTCAGTTTTATTTATATAGCGTCTATTACAATACAAGTTGTCTCTGGACGCTTTCCAGAGACCCAGAACATGACCCGCAGCAATTATTACATAAACAACGGCAGGTTAAAAACTCCCTTAGTGGGAAGAAAAACCTTAAGCCGAACAGTGATGAGGAGAAACTACCCTTTAAGAGAGAAGAAACCTTGAGCAGGACCTGGCTCATAAGGGGGGACTGTCCTGCCGAAGGCCAGCCGGGTAGAGCAGGGAAAGAGAGATCAAAAAGAGAGAATGAAGAACGGAGAAGAGGCACAGAATACTGTCAATGGTATAAAAGACAAGATAAGTATAACTATCCGTCAACAGCAGAACTAATAGTTCCATGTATATATGACTGATATCTGGTTAGTTGGTGATCTACAGAGACAACTATATAAACAGGTGTAGACAGGTGGAGGTCAACACTGGGATGGTCAGAGGGTGGGACTGCAGGTCAGGATGTCAGCAGGTATCCAACAGAGACATCTACACAGACAGGTGGAGGTAAACACTGGGATGGTCAGAGGGTGGGACTGCAGGTCAGCATGCAGCTCCTGAGGCTAAAACATGTACGGAAGAGAAAAAGAGGCGGCAGACCAGCACAACAAACTACAAAAACAATGGAGGACGATTATGCCTATGATATAATTCGTATTAATAACTTAGGATTGAGCTGAAGAAGAGAGAGAAACAAAGGAGGTGAGGAACACCACTCAGTGGATCATGCTGGTGTCCCCCTGCAGCAGGTTTACAGCAGCAGATCCAGGATGAAGCTGTGTTGAAGACCAGCTGCTCTGGTCTGGTCCTGCAGCTGCAGCTGTGACTACTGGCCCTAACACATTAAAGTTTGCACTAACTACATGCTTTATTAATCAGAAATGTTTTAAGTTTGGTTTTAAAGGTGGAGGTGGTATCAGCCTCCTTAACCCAAACTGAAAGTTGGTTCTATAGTGATGGTCCCTGATAGCAGAAATCCGTCCTCCAAATCTACATTTGGATCCTCTAGGAACTACGAGTAAACCTGCAGTCTGAGAACGGAGAGCTCTATTAGGAACATGTGGTTCTAGCAGGTCTTGCAAATATCGCAGAAAGTTTGAATTGGATTCTGAGTTTTACAGGGAACCAATGGAGGGAGGCAAACACTGGAGAGACGTGCTCTCTCTTCTTGATTCCTGTCAGCACTCGCGCTGCTGCATTTTGGATCAGCTGGAGGATGTTCAGAGAATTACTTGGACATCCAGCCAACAATACATTACAGTAATCTAGTCTAGAAGATACCAACGCGTGAATTAGTTTTTCAGCATCACTCTGGGAGAGGATGCTCCTGGTCTTTGCAATATTACGGAGGTGGAAAAACGCAGTCTTACAGACCTGATTAATATGCTGTTTAAATGACAAATCCTGATAGAAAATAACAACGAGGTTTCGTGCAGTTCTACTGGAAGCCATCGCAACACCGTCTAATCCCTTCCTAAGGTGTTTGGGACCACAAACAATAACCTCTGTTTTATCGGAATCTGCCCTCCATAGGACTTCTCTAACACATTCACTGACTTTTGTCCTAAGGACCTTCCTATGAACTTTTGAGCCCCCTACCATAAAAACAGCAATACTACTTTGCTATAACACTGTTCACTCTTACCTTTAAGCCCATAAGAGGGATTTAGAAAATAATGCCCTTATGCAGGCTGTTTACACAAGATCTCTGCCATACCAGCCACAGTCTTGCTGCCTCGCCCCCCTCCCGCCTCAAATCATGTTTAATAGGGCTAGTTTGATCCCACGCCAGCGTAAGCATACACTTGCTATGACCTTGGTTGTATTTAATCGGGGTTAAAGAAGTTTTCACATTGGCAGTGAACACATCATTAGTTTGTCTGGTGGATTTGGTAAATTGAAAGAGATGGAAGTGGAGGCAGTGTCCGATTAATTGGGTCTGCAAAAATCCCTCACCCCACACCCCACCTCCTCCACCATTTGCACACCTCCCCTCCTACCCTTAATATCCCTCTTTGCAGTACTTTATGAGATTTTGCCAAGACTCTTGTGTGCTTCATGTGTATGCATTATTGTGTATACACATGCATGTGCCATATATATGTATGCCTTGTATGTGGCATACATGCATAAATAAGCGGGAATGGAAAATGCATGATTAGCACTGTTGCCTCACAGCAAGAAGATTCCTGGTTCGATTCCCGGCCCGGTGGCTCTTTCTATGTGGAGTTTGCATGTTCTCCCCGTGCTTGCGTGGGTTCCATCCGGGTACTCCAGCTTCCTCCCACAGTACAAAAACATGCAGGGTAGATTGATTGATCTTTCTAAATTCTCCCTAGGTGTGAATGTCAGTGTGATTGATGGTCTGTCATCTATGTGGCCCTGGATAGACTGGCGACCTCTCCAGGGTGGACCCCTGCCTTTCGCGTACTATGGGTCGGGATAGGCTCCGACAGACCCCCGTGACCCGGAAACGGATAAAGCGGGAATAGCTAATGGATGGATGGATGGAAAATGCATTAAGATGCAAGTGGAAAAGAGCAAGGAATACACTGGTGGAATGCCGTAGTGTAGCATGTATGAGGTAACTAAAAGTAAAATGAACCAATATACAGTGTGTCGCTTAAGTTTAAGTGAACTGCCAAAAGTAAAATCTATAACAACGTTGGAAAGAGTAGTATCGTGTAACCACTCTTCTGTTCAGCTGATATAGGAAATTAATTGATATTTCTCAGTATAATTCCAGCATGTGTCAATTTACTGTGTATTAACGCATATTTTGGTGCAGTGTGTGTCTTTTCCTGTCATTTATTTATGAATTGTTTTGTTCCACATTTTAGTGGATTTTGTTGGATTAGCATCACTCATAGTCTATTAAACATTTTCCAGATATGGCAATGCCAGCCTCTATAATGGCATTCTCCATAAGTGTCTTTAGAAGCACCAGACTGTAATATATATTATAATAGCATGCAATGTAGCATCATAGTGTGAGCCAAACAAGTCTAGTAATCCACTGTAATTGGTTGGATTTTTTGCAATGAGTCAACCTCTCTGTCTGTCTGCCTCTGCGCCTTTGATAATCCAATATACAGTTCTTTAATCTTTACCCTGTGTGTTAAGCAAATTAATTAAATATTGACAAGGAATCCAGCGAAACCACAGAAAAACAGAATGTCACAGCTAAACTGATTACATCCATGACAGGGGTAAGAGAGAAACAGAGAGAGATGTATGATCTATCTCATGCTCTATAAATGATTAAAGACCATAGACGATGGTTGGATCCTGCAACCAGCTGAACACCGAGTCTGCCGACTGAATACTATATAAGCCTAGACTCCCTTTCATACACTGTCTGACTGTGGCCACTTGTCAATCTTTTCCCCTCTAATTCTGTATTGAAGTGGTCACAGTGTTTTTCCTGTCTTCTTTTTCTGTTTCTGTTTTCTTCCAATGGATAATCCCAATGCACTTTTCTAAAGCAGACGTAACGTCTATCAGCAAATAAAAATGAAACAAGTAAACTCTCATCAAATCGTGATGATTCAAGCAGAGTCTGAAGGAGCTGATGATCTTTCGTCCCCACTGACCCTTGTCCTTTTCTCCACAAGCACAATTGTCGTTTTGGCAGACGCACATGTCGTACAAATGATGTGCAACCAAAAGACATAGGTTCATGTTTGTGGTAGTAAGGCATATATATTCACTAATATTATTTATCATCATTTCGATCAGCCCATTTAGTGTTTGTGCGTGTGGTCTGGCATACAGATGCCTGTGTCAGTGTACAAGCACGCCTGGGATCATGTTTACGTGCGTCTATTTGGGAGAATCAACAATCACAGCGCTTTTAGAGTTGATTTTATTAGGGATGAAATAACGGTCATGTTACAATGCGCTCGCTGTGGTCTTATTATTCTGATACGTCTGCTGGAGTTTTCCACTGCAGAGAAGACAGCTGGCCCAGTAACACGATCCAGGACACCGTCTATCCACATAATACTTCACGACCAAGTCAAAGCCCAGGCCAAGATGTATACGTGAAAGCCGAGCACAAACGCGTATGTCCCTTCAGCTTCAAAGTATGTTCTGTAATAATGCAAAACTCAGACTAGTCTGTGCTTTCGACGACTTTGAAGAGCAAGAGAAACAAGATTCCGTTTTGTTGTCAAAATGATGAAGTCAAAAAAAAATAAAATAAAATTGATAACTCAGAGCAAGTGTGGAGGTGTTAGGAAAAGCCCTGTGGCTGGGAATGGTAGGGGAGCTCTCAGTGCATTAGAGGGAGGAGGCAGATTCTCTGTACCATTATGTGGCTGCACCAAATCCCTTTTTCTCCTCTCCTCCTCTCTCCTGAACCGTGTGAGGAGAGAGTTTGGCCTGAGGCACCTGTTCAGATATGGGTGCTAGTGATTGGTTTGCTGCCAACTATGGCAAAGGTCAAGTTGCTCTGTGCTTTCTGTTGTTGTTTTCTTAGAGTCACTGCTGAATGTGTTCTTTTGCAATCCTGTGTATCATTATTGCAGTTGGATGTCGGACCAGGGATGTGAGCTGAATTTCAGATAGTTTTTTATCATATTTCTACGATTGTTTTTAGCTGTTTTATATAGTTATTTAATCTTGCATGACATAAATAATTCAGTGTCTTCAGTCTAAAGGTTATTGAATAGCATCTTAATACATACAATACATTCAGAAACATAATTTTACACAGCCTTACAGAAGGTGTATCCAGATAAAGAGCAAAACTGCTTTCCTGATAAAAAATTAGGGAAATTAATTAGTCTTAAGGATAGTCCCAAGTGAAACAATGAGCAGAAAGAGATATTATTAGCCATATGTCATCAATTATTAACTTAATAGAAAAAGAAGACAAAGAAAAACTTCCCAAAGTTGCTTTCTTCAGAGACAGAATAAATGTTCATCCCAATGGAGCATAAGCACAAAAGTTTGACCTAATTTCATATTAGTGTTATGTGATTACAAAATGTTTAGGCTGTGCATTAGGTAATATAGCGTAAAGAGTGGTCACGAGATAGATAATATATTATCTATTGGTATGTGTTTGGGTCTTGCTTCATTTATTCACAATATCTAATGCATATCCAGTATAGAATAATGTTTGGTGTTGTAGCCATGCAATGGGTGGATAAATGCAACGTGTTTTTACTGGCCTTTTCTCTATTTGCATTTGCACCATTGGGACATCGATCTGGTAATAAGAACAACTTGGGAAATATCAAATGTAAGTGTTTTATTTAATTTTTTTTTATGGTGGGCTGCAATGATGTATTCGTGTTTTCTGCCAGTCACAATAGACTTCTGTCACTTGTACCATTCACTAACACAACAGACTGTCCCCCTGATCCTGGCAGGTTCCCGTCTTTGTTGTTGAAAGTAAAACGTAGCTCTATGATTCTCCACACTGTAATAGACTGTCTAACACAATCCATGTTCTATAAAACTAGTTTTCTCATTAGCACTTTTGAAAACTCCCGTTTAGTCATCATATAACACATCACATGCACGTTGAATCCTTGTGATGTTTACTCTTAAAGCACAATGGTTTAAAACTGCAGTAGACTGAAAACATTGACTTTTTATCTTTTTTGAAAAGAATCGGTGTCATTCAGAATAATTGCAGTGTTGGTCTGACTGTGTTAAGTTGGTTTCCACTCTTCAACTTTGTGCAAGTTATTTGACAGTCTCCTGGACTTTTTGTGATTTGCAGTCTACAGTGTTTTTCCCTCAGACATGTTATTTTAATCCGAGGAGTGCGTTTCATCCACCCTCTTACCTCTCAGGGGTGAACCAAAATCTCCTAAGACTGGTGTGTGTCAACTGCATAGACGCAGCTTCTACAGTCACCAGGACTTCGTTTTCCGTTATGCTTTTCACAACACTATTTTGTGGGTCCATTAATGTGTGTGTCGCTTAGAGCAAATATATTTATTATTGTATGATTTGTTAATTTAAAAAAAAAAAAAAAAAAAAAAAAAAGAGAGAGACCAGGTCAGATCTGGATTCAAGTATCCAGTTTGAGTTTAATTTCAGATGCACATATTTTTTCTATAAAATGAGATTGTGTTTGGGCTGTCCTGAACCAAACATCTTTGAAGACACGTTATACCTCTTCAGTCCTTCTTCATTAACATATTTTGCTAAAATCAGCTAAAATTAAGTTTTGCTAAAATCCCTACTTTCCCTTTTCAGTTCCTCCGTGCCGATATGTTTTGCCTACACCCCTGCTTCTTCCTATTCTATAATTTTTTCCTATCCCTCCCTTTTTCCATATTGGTCCTTTTGGATCTCACAGCCCAGTCGTTTTACTTCATAGAGCCTGGAAATGCGCTTGAGCAGTGAATAATTCTGAACATGATAAATCCCACCTTAAATCCAGCCATGAGACTCCAACAGGGTTCCACATGTAATTCTAAGCCCTATTATAGGCCACTAATGCCAGCAGAAGATGGCGAATCACAGTGCAGCCTGCAGCCATGTAAGAATTAGAAATAAATATGCATCGGTACCAGATAAATATAGCAAGCGGCAAATCTTCCACGAGACTGTGTGTAAGTGAGAGCGACGCCACAATTTGCCAATGAGAAGAATTTGCAATAGCACTCTTGGTAATTGATGGATTAAATTCAGTGGCTAAGGGGCTGAAGTTAATGTATATTGTAATTTAGTAAAAAGAAAGCTTAATAATAATAAAAATATATGGCCACAGTTAAAGAAATCTTTTCCACTATCAAGTGTAAACATCACAATTCAGGTCTTGGATTGGGTGTCTTGACGGTGGTTGTTGAACTATCTATCAGTGGTATCAGTGCTGAACTCTTATCTTTTCATTGACTCTAAAGTTACTACATCAGGACCTAAGCTATACTGGGTAGAGCTGTCGCTCCAGTGCTCAGTGTGTGTGTGTGTGTGTGTGTTTTTTTTCTTTGCGTGAATAAGCCCCCTTTGAAGTTATAAGTGTAATATTATGTTACTGAGCCTCGACCAGACAAATTCTTTATGCCTGTTTCCTAGAGCTTCACTAGCAGCTTATAGCTGTGGTCCAAGAGCTGATCTCCTCCTACTCCATGGGAAGTAGCACAGTTACTAGAAGACACCTCATTCCCTGTTCAAAATATGCTGATAAATTAGTTAACCAGCCAATCAGAACATAGGATTTGATAAGTATATTCATGACTGAACCCATATTCATTCAGTCTGTTCAGTCTACCGCCATAATTTACATGGCTTATATGCTATTGTCTGCCCGTTGCACACATTTGGTGTAACTTTAAATCTTGTACCACATATTTTACATTTTCAAAAGAGTAAAGAGAGACATAAAATGGTGCTTAAAAGACATCCACTTTGGTACTAGGTCTAAGAAATATCAACTATCAGGACTATTATTTATTTATCTTTTTTTCTCTCTCTTTCATGTGCCATGGGAACCATGACTGAAAAGTAAGAGATTGGCGTGCCACTGAATGGAAGCAAACATTTAGAAAAAAAACTTTGGTCACTGGTAACATTGGGACCATAAAACAAAAGGTTTGTAGCCCCAGTAGAGGTGACTGCTATATTTGTGTCTTTTTTTTTGTTAAATGTCCTTTAAACATAACGGATCATATCACTTAAACATGCACAGAAAGAACATAGTGATTCTAACCATAAAGCTTGTGTGTGGTTCCTTTGAACAGATATTAAAAAGGTTGATTCATTCTGAAATAACTGAATTGAACTTGTTGTGGTTGGGGTGGTAACATGGTGTATTTTCATTCTCGTTGGGCTGTCATTATTTGGGCCAGACATTGTTATTGTGGTAATTGTATGAAAATCACCGGGTTTCAGGGTAGTGATGTTTAGAACTTAATTTGTTACTAGGACAACCTAGGGCGCAGATCAATGGTAGATTTTTGAAATTATGTCAACAGGTCTGTGACCACATGTCTTTAAATGAACAAATGAGCTGAACTATCAACTGATTCCTGCTTGGTGGTGAAATAAATAGGGTGTGTGTGTGTGTGTGTGTGTGTGGTAAGGCTGTCAGATAAGCTTGTTTCTCCCAATCATTTAATGAGTCTGTGGTGGGAATGTTTGGCAGAGAGGGATCAGAGGATTGGTTCCAACTAAATGGGGATCACACTTCTCATTCTCCATGCTAAATTGTATTTTCTGGTGTAGGACAGAGGATTCTGGCTGATAATTCAGACTTAAAATCAGGTGCTACATTATGGTTTTTGTCCTGGTCATATAACACTCATAGCCTGCAATGTACTACGTTGTTATATGGGCTATTCAGACATCCAGAACGAGAGCTTGGTTCATACTGGAAGCAGCAAGACAGACTGACACACTGGGGCAATTTGTAGTCAAGTTAGATGCAGCTTGGATAAGGATTAGCACCTCTGAGTATTAGCTCATGTTCCTCTATTGGAAAAAGGTGGATTGTGCTCTCCAGGTTGAGAAAAAGTTGCTGCCTCAAAGATGAATTCCTGAGTAGGGGGTAGAGTGGAATTTGAGATTTACTGGCATATGTTGACAGCATCTGCAGTGGCATTTTACTAGTCTGTGGTGACAAAGATCAAAAGCATAGCCAAAACCACCTTGTCCACACAGGGTCATACTTGTCACAAAACAAAATAGATCTGCATCCACAACAGTATTTCAACTCTGTTGGAAAAGATCCTAACCCACATTACACCACCAAAACATATATAAGTGAAGGATATCAAAAGCATTAATTAAAAGCCCCTTACAGCAACCAGCGTGTATCCAAAGTTTTTTACATCAATTCATGGAAAAAATAAAACAAAACGAACAGCAAAGTTAAAAGATGCATCAAAAGCCATTCCAAAAAAATATAGATTTTATGTACTGATTCAAAAAGAGCAGTATCTGATGTCCATCCACACTACATCTCAATGTTTGTATTTACTCAAATGGGTCTATAGCAGATTAACTTTTTTTTCTGTTTTCAAGAGGTCTGGGGTGGATTGGATGCCAGATGTAACTTGTGTGGACATAGCCTGGAACTGTCAGTTTTCCAGTTGATCAACATTCCACCCCACACCCATGTTCAGGAGTTGTGGATAGTGGCCAGAAGAATGAGATCACAAATACCGGCAGCCAAAATTGCTTTCTTCACAATGAAGAAATAGTATATATATAGATAGCTCAAAGATGTTCATCATATCTTCACAGCATAACGGAACTCGCCCTTTAGGATAGGATGAGGAACTTCAGAAGTGATATAGGGCAGGGTTTCTTAACCCTGGTCCTCAGGGCCCACTGCCCTGCATGTTTTAGATGTTTCCCTGCATCAACATACCTGAGTCAAATGAATGGTCCTCAGCTGCTTGTCATCAAGGTCTGGATAACTCTGCCAATGACACAGCCACATGTATCACGGTGTGCTAAAGCAGGGTAGTGTCTAAAGCATGTAGGACAGTGGGCCCCGAGGACCATAAAAATAATAAACCTTAGTATAGGTTAATATTTCTACCCCTTTACCTCAGAAGGAGTTATTTGAGGTAGGTAGGTATCTGGTCAGGATGTCAAAGTCAAGTCAAAGTCACGTTTATTGTCAGTTGTGCCACATGTGAGGTACATACAGAGAATCAAAATTACGTTACTCTCAAACCCTCAGTGCTTCAGGAAAAAATAAACTACTCTCTAAACACAAAATGCAATTCTAGAATCTAAAAGAAACAAATAATAGAATAACACTGATCGTGTGTTTAAGACACTTCCCTTGAGAGATGCTATGGATGATTCCCACTTATAGGAGGGTTTAAGGTCTCTCTGTGCCCACATTGCTGACTCTGCAACCTGGTCTTGCTCATTTACAGTACCATTTGGTAGTATGCTATTTTCCCATTAAAAATCGCAGGCTGTGGCACGTAAAGTTTAATGGAGTTATTTTTAGATTTTGTAAAACTAATGAGGGATTTATTGTCTTTTTCTGATTTAGTAAAACGAGATAACTAAAATCTATCACCAAGCATAAAAACAGATAAACTGTACTTGGGCCCCTTCTCTTTTTGCCATATGCTCCGCCTCTCTGGGCCAGATTATTAATTCACATGGCTTCTCACATCACTGCTATGCAGATGACACACAACTCTACCTGTCATTCCTACTAGATGACCCCACAATCTCTGCGGGATTTTTAGCTTGCCTCCTTGATCTAACTGCATGGACGAAAGATTACTACCTTCAACTTAAGCCATTTATCTACTCATTTCCACAAAGGTTACAAAGAAACTGAGTGTCGTTTGAGTCACTTTGCACTCAGCAAAATTTAAAAAAATAAGACCGTACCTGATGTGCAACTCAACTCCTGGTACATGCCATGGTTATATACCTCCTTGATAACTGCAATGCCCTTTGATGTGGCCTTCTGGCTGTGCGATCAAACCACTACAAAAGCTCCAGAATGCGGCAGCGCATCTGGTCTTTAATCAACCCAGATGACCACACATCACACCTCTGTTCACTGAGCTTCATTGGCTTCCTGTGGCTGCTCAAAAAAACACAACTCCCTGTCACTTGCCTATAAGGTGATCCTGGGGTCTGCACCTGCCTATATGAACTTACACCCCTTCACGAGCACTGTGTTCCTCAATGGTAGAACAAGTTGCCTGTGGCCACAAGAGCAGAGTTGTCTCTCTCTTTAAGAAAGTGTTGAAAACTGTCCCCTTTCAAGACCACCTTCTGTCATGAACCGCGCTCCCCCATTAACTTCACCAAACACTTGAATGGCACTCAGCTGCACTTATTTAAACACCGTTTTATCTACCCCTACTTTGTGATCCACTATGTTACTGTAGCTTGATTGTATTGTTCTGTTGTGAATCACTTTGGATAAAAGCGTCGGCTAATTGTAGTGCAACTCAACCCACCCTATACGGTACTAGAGCACAATTGTTTATTTCAACCAGCAATCCATCCTACTCTTCCTAATACCTATACTTTGTTGTAGAGGAATATGTCTCTTATATTTTGTATTTTTAAATCAGTGTTGCTTGAAATTCTTCTCTGACCGTAAATAGCCAATATGTTAGATCAATAGCGCAAAAGATGAAAGAAATATAAAATAAATCATATTCTAATATTCAACATAAAGCAAGAGAAAGGCTAAGTAGCTTTACAAAATATTATTATCCTGTCACTCTGACATAAAGATAATATTACTTTTATGTAACTCTTCTTATTCGTCAGTGCTTACAATCCTCTGCTGGGTAATAACCTCACCATGGAAGTTACTTTTAATTAGGATTTTTTTTTTTTTTTTTTTTTTTTTTTTTGTATTAGAGACCTATTTAAGCTTCCAACATTTATTAGGAAATCCCTCCTCTTATGACATTTAAAAAACTGAATGCTGGAGTGCTGTTTTTATTTTTCATTTATCTGAGGGCATATACTAGTTTTTGTTATCATACAGTGCAGTGACATTATGAGGTGGTATTTGAAAATCGCCAGTTTTGTGGACTTATTAATTGCCTGTCTCTTCTAACTGAGATATGTCGGGATGACGTGGCATGCTGTGCTATTCTCTTTAGATGATGATAGTGGTTGCGGTGGGGGATTGGAGGTGGTGGGTGGAGGGGTTCTTCTTCTTCCCTTCTCTCTCTATGTCTTCACTCTCCCTCCGCTCATCAGGCTTCTCCACGGAACACTTAGCCCTGAGGAGAAGCTGTGGGTGGGGGTCTGTAACTTTTGATGAATGAATACATCTCTGACTCACTCGTCTTTTATCTGACTGTTTAATCTTGACTCTCGCTCTCTATTTTTTCCTCTGTCTCTCATTTGTACTCTCTCCAAACTGTTTATTCTCTTATTCTGGCCTCTGCCACTCACTCAAGACAGTGGTTTCTGATTTAATTGGATTGCGCTGAACTCTGGCTCTCTATTGCATCTCTTATGATCATCTTGGAGCCTCTTTGACTCAGGCTTCCTGTGAAGTTGAGCTTTCTAACATTGTGTGAACTTTGCTTTCTATCACTGTGGAGTCTTATCTTCAGTTTTTTGTTTAGTTTTTTTTTTTCTTTTTCAGGTATGCTGCACACATACGTTTATCAATTATCTGTTAGAATAAAAGTAGGTCATTAGAGCATAGGCACTACTGTGCATATAGTTGGTACAGATAATAATCTGTTTACGAAAGGTTCAAACTCTGCAGTGGTAACTGAGTAAGTTATCCAGAAAAAATTGCTCTCTCCCACACAGAGTTCACATCCTTGGGCTTGCCCTGTTGCATCCCTCCAATACTTTCTTGCCTCTCCTCTCACCTCACCTCACCTTCCCTCCCCTCTGCTCTGCTTTCCACAACCTCCCTGAGCTCGATCGAGGGAGATGATTAAGACATCAAAAGCTGTGTCTCACTGTAGATCAAAACTCAGGGCTGACGGGTGGGAGCTTGATCCCACGTAGACTTCCGCTGCATCCCCACAGCCGGAGATTTGACGTTCCCAGCAGCTCTCCTGCTTCACTCCATTAGTATCTCCATGCCAATCGGAGGCTCCCTAGGGTTTGACATGTACCCAAAGATGAGCCAGGGCTGTGCAATCGACCCCATCAATGAACAGGCAGGTGGTGGGAACAGCAGTATTTATGGCCTGTGCGCATGCATGTGCTTGTGTGTCCATTTGTTTGTCATTGCTGAAGACCATTATTTACCCCAACTGTTTTACTGCCCAAGACCAAAGTACAGCAGTGCATAATACTATTCATTTCACTCTCTTCCTTCCTTCCTCGAGGGGCTTTAGTTCATGTGATTCCACGCTCCAGCTTTAGCTCAACTTTGCCACTTGGCAGTCTTGGAAGATTATTTTTTTTTTCTGCTTGTCTCTCATTTTACTCCTGCTGTTAACGCAGTGATAAAGAGAACAGAAAATACATACAGTATCAGCAGAAGAGACTTTTAACTGCATGTAAAATGAAGTACTTCATCTGAGCTGTGTCTATAGAAAAGGATGTGAGCCAGTCAAAAAAAAAAAAAAAAAGATAGGACAGAGTGTGGAAAAAAAAATAATAAGTGTGGTTTCCATTCAGGCTTGGAAATAATAAGAGGAAATGATTGGAGCCTTTCTAGCCACAGGGTTAATAATAATCATGGAAGTACAAAAAAGGAAGTTATAAAATGTTTTGGAATTTGTTTATAGCCACACAGAGAGATAACACTGAGCTTAGAACACCATGTACCGAAGATGCTCTTATTCCATTGGCTATTCTTCTATATTTATCCATGTTTGCTGTAATTTGGTGCTGAAGTCATGGTTAGTATGCTGCCTGTACACCAGGCAGCTTACTAGTAAATTACTGAAAACATCAGCTAGTTTTAAAATTCCTGATAGATGCTGAACATTGTGTGACACACAACACTTAGAAAAAAAAAGAAAAGATATGAATTATAACCTTCAAATCGTTCTGTTTTTTTTTTTCATTTCCATTTGTCAACTCATAAAGGTTTGTCCAACTCTTCACCTTGGCAGTCCAGAAACAGTCATCTGAGCAGCAATTTGGTCATCCAGCTTTAGCCAGTAAACCAGTGAGTCAGGCCCTGGGGCTAAGCTCATTAAGACAGGAGAGTTCCCTTCTTTCCATCCCTCCTGCTACGCATCTACGGGACAGATCCTTTCCCTGTCAACTCCCTGCCTTTAATTGAGTTCTCACTTCTCTTTATTTTACTGTCAGCATTATACCCCTTTCAACCCCCCATCCCATCTTGATCCCTACTCTCTTCCCTTTCCTGTACTGCTGCCACCAATGACTTTTTGTTCTTTTTGGGGGGTATTTCAGAGAGTAAGCACTTTCACCATATTAAGATGTGAAATTCCTTTTGACACTGGGCTGGAAATAAAGTTGAACCAGCAATATGCCCCTTTCTGTTTCTCTCACGTTCTCATTCTCTCTATTCTCTTCCACAGCTTTTATTTTCCCTCTTCAATCTGCTCACCCGCCTCACTTTGTTAAATCACCTGCAGAGTATCTGGCATGGTAAAGGCCCATTTGCCCCAAATATATTTTCATGACAGTGGCACAAAGAAAGGGAATAATCCTTTGCTCCTTAATCTCTGTATCTGAAACAACTATGAGAGAAAGGGAACAAAATAAGGGTTGTAGTAAGAGTAAAATAATAAAAGGCACAGAGTTAGAGAGAGAGCAACGAATAAAGTCTATAATGTCAGGGCCAGAAGAGACGTGGAAAAGGTTGAAGATGATAAGATATATTTCTACATCTGCCCACCAGCCTCAAGCTGATTCACATAGCTGGGTAAGTGTGTGACTGCATGGCCACCACGATCTCTTTTAGATGATACTGTATGATGCAACAAGACAAAGAGCTGAACCAGCCTGTGAGAATGCACTTGAGCACTTTCCTGTAGGATTAATAATCCAAACCAAATGTTTATTTTCACCCAACGACATTGCCAACAAGAGGTCATGACTATATTTGTAATGCAGATTTGAATGACACCAGAATACACGTATCTCATTACTTGATTCTTGAATGTAGTTCTGCTCCAAAATAAAACATTATAAATTATGACGATGCAAAGTTTTGTGGGCAATTACTTGTCAGACTCACTTTCATATGTAGGCTTAAGGGCTGCATGTTCACTATACACAAGAAGTTTTGTCTGTATTCGCACCATAACATCAAAAGCCTCCTCCACCTTCCTCCAAGCTACAGTTCTCTGCACATTGTCCCAAAGAGTCATACAGAGGGAAACCTAATACCGCCACAATTCACTTTTCCTCCTCAGTGTTTTATGAGTATTCACACTCCAATACAACCACTAAAGCAGCTGACCTGAACTTTTTTGAATGCAATGGCACGGAGGGCCATTCCAACTTTGATTGGATAACTGCCTTGTGCTGGAGGGCCTCATTTGTATAAATCTTAGCAACTGTTTTACTTTTTAAGCTTTGCAATTCCCTTACCGGACCTGCTGGGATGCGCTGCCTTCCCAAGATTCCTTGTTCACTCCGCTTTCCATTTAAAATGATTGGGATGGTGATTGATCCGGTTCCTTTTTGCTGTCTGACATGTCAGGATCTGTTAATAATAATGTATAAGAGCAGTGGTTTGTGTCATAAAACATATCATTAAAACATTTTGTTTGCAATGGTTAGCTTTAGCATACATTCATACATACATATGCATAGAAAGCCCAGCGACATCCAGAACCACACACCAATATCTCCAATTTAATTTTTAATCTAACGAATAAAAAAAATAATAAAAAATAAAGACTGACAGTCAATGGCTCCTTAGCTTAAGCACCTCACCTTGTCTGACCAGACAGAGATAATTATCTCGTAATGTGGTCTAGAGGGCAAGGGGGAGAGGGAGTGAGACAGAGCAGGAGGTCAGGGCCCATCTCTTCCCCCTAAAATAGCCTATAAATGTGCAAGGCAAGACTCCCATTATTAAGCCCTCCAAGTTGCATGAAGGTGGCCAAGGCCTGTTTACATTCACTGGTGATATTTGGAATGAAGGAAGATAGAAAGAGCAGGGACAGGGAAAGGAAGGCTCCAAAGGAAGGGGAGAGGAAATAAATTACCGAGATGGTCCAGGAAGTGCAAGGCAGGTAATTGCAGTTGACAGTGCAGCCTGCCACACACTTAATTTGAGTCTGAGCCCAGGTCCCTTCCACTATAGCACACCATACTTATACACTGCGCAATCTGTCTGCATACGTACAAGCCCAAACACCATCTTTCTTTTTCTCTCCAGCCAGGAGAATTATGTCGTCAGCAAGATATGAGCAGCCATGTCTCTCCTGTTGGGCACACACTCCATGTCCTTATTTTTCTCATAGTTTAATTTTCCACTGAGGACTATTGAATTTTGGGCAGGGTGATAGTATACCTGTCAGTGATAGGGCGTCATCCCTAACTCCCTCTGACAGGTGGACCATTATATCTGCAAGGCAAAATAATCTCTCTCTACTTTAAAACCAGCAAATTTCAACGCTTTGCTTGGAAAAGAGAGGGAAAGAAAGGCCTCTTACCTAAATCTGCTTTGATCAGTTAATAAAAGACACCATTTAGAAAGCTGATTGCTTTTTCAAAGTGAACATGCGGGGTGCTTACCTTTTAGTTATTTTGGAACAATTTTGCTGAACCTGAATGGAGTATAGATATGCATATTGTTAAGATAAAAAAATAAAATTGAAGTAATTTTTTATGTGTGAATTGTTTTGTCGGAGGCATTTTTTTAGTCACTGTGCAGCTTATAAAAAAATGGTAAATAAAATGGTTTTACTCAAATCTGACCATTACACAGTCTAAGCAACAGCCAAACTTTAAACTGAGCACAACACATTTGCGTGACCCAGTAAGTTTGATATCGACATATCAGAATTTAATTTGGGGTTAATTTTGACGGAGATCTCATACTATATTTACAATTGAAGCCATGTCTTCATTTTCTTTGGTTTCCAAATGTGCTGCAGTTGCAGACCTAACTCTAACTTCACTCTGCTGGCTTCAGTATTAAGGCTGGGAATGCCCAGTGGCCCTTTAGTTTACTGTACCATGGATGACATCAACCCCTCTGGTCCCACATCCCCACAACCACTTGACATTTCTATCAACATTTCCCACGGTGCTCGCACATTAAAGGGCGTGACATTTCATTTGCACACGATGTTGATTAAAATACACCCTTATGGTCTCAAGAAAAATGGGTAGAAGCCCTTTTTGTACCCAGTACTTTGGGAAATTGAAAGGAGATTATGGTGCAAATAGAAGATCCACTGGTTGAAGAGATTATGAAAAGGCCTTGGGGTTGTGGTCTGTAATGACTCTAAAATAAAGCGATACCAGATTTAAAGTTTAATTCATGAAATGTTTAAAGTTTTAATATCTCATAGTGTATCTAAGGTAACAACAGTTTCCCATGATAATGTCAACAGTTTTTCGTAGGCCCACATAAGCATGTGACAACATTTCATCTTGCAATGCCTCCTAATGCAAATGAATCTCGATTTGAATCAGGCCAAATTCACTCAAAGCCCATCAGTGGCAGGTCATATTTACATTTGTGTCAAGCCACCTGCACTGTGCTGCTGTGTGCTGATGTGTTAGCCCCAGCTGGACTTGGACGATCTGACTCCAGGCCAGGTCTCACCTGCCAGCTCCTATTGTTTCCTCCATTTTACTCTGGCCCGAGGCCTGTCATTGATGGGCAGCCTGCCGTCCACTCTAAACGGCTGGCTTCCAAAGACATCCAGTGATGTCTTTTCTTCTCTGCCGGAAACTGGTTCTGACAAGACGCTGAGATGCATGTTTCTTATTCCGTTCCTGTTCCACCTTTGTCTGCTGTGAAGCATGGCTTGGACTTCAGGTTTAACCTTATATGAATGTGATGCACATAATTATTACGTGAATGTATGACAAAAGAATATTTTGGTTATTAGAATAACATTAAAAATAGAGCACATATCTCAAAGGGGTGAGTGCCAGAGGGTGCAAGTGACACTGTAGTGAAAAGTCACTTTTATCACTTCAGTTCTAAGCCTTTAACATACTACATTTATCATATGATTTAAGTTGAGTCAAAGTTGAATCATTTTTGCAATATATCATAAGACACTGGACTAAATATTCACTCATTATATCTCACTCGGCCCTATTAAAGCCAGGAACCTATAATAATAAAGAGAACCTATGTTAGAAGGTGTTGGATCACAATTATCCCTTTTTAAGATAAGCTCATTTGGTCACAATTATTAGCAGGTTGCCCTTCTACCTTTCTGTAATTACTGCGGAGACAGCCCCATCACACATGGCTACAGTTCTATTGAAAACATCTGTTAAAAGTATTAAACAGTTTATTAGCACACCTTTTGTCAAAAGCATTATTCAGTGACCTACAAAATGGCATAGTTATGCAATTATGTGGCCCGTGTGAATAGAAAGAGGTCTTTTGAATATTCTAAATAAGGCCACCCTGGCCCTATATCTTTCTGGAAGCAACAATTTCCTGTCTTCATCTACTTTTTTTTCTAAAGGGTTTTATAGAGTGAAGGACTGCACTTTCTTCTGTTTTACCACTTTAATGAACATGCCCCACTTTGCAGCAAACTATTAAATCACTTACAAAAAGGTGTGATTCATACCAGCAGCACACTACAGTTACAGTGCAGCTTTCATAGACAGCCATCAAGTTATGAAGATCACAGTTATATCATCAATTCCATCAGCCCTCCTCAGTGAAACAATTTACAGTGTCTACAGGAGCAGACACAAACAAACTGTTCTGTTGATATTTGTTACTCCAGCAGTCTGGCTGGAAGGGTCTCTCCGGCCTTCCAGGCTAGGGGGAGGACACCAGGCCTCTACATAAATGGATGTATATAGAGAGGGAATAGAAAAACAGGAAGGGAGGAGAGACACCGATAAAGCAAAAAGTGAGAGACAGAAAAACAAAAGTGGGAGAGAGAGGAGAAGTGAGCCTAAATTGGGAATCTATTACTGAGGCATGTGTGAAGCGGCCCTTCTCTGTCTCCCATAAACACACAGAAATCTGTTCAAGTGCAGGGGCTTTATAAGTTTCCCCTTCTCCAGAGTAATGTGCTTTGAATGGCTGGTAAAATGGGACTGGGAGAATTTCATTCCCGCTGCCTCCCCAGGCGACTCACCTTTGGCCCAGCGATGATATGAGTCCTTTTCTATTTTTTCCACTTTTACTCTCCCTCGTTCCCTCTTTCCATCTAGCTGACTGATGGAGAGGAGGAGAAATAAATGGAGAGCAGGGACACAGCAGGAGATGGAGGGATGGGAGGATGGAGAGACGCAGGGGGAGGAAGATTGGGATACAGGGCTTATTTATTTAGTGAAATGATGCAGGTGCCTTATCCACAGCTCAGATTAGCTCATCTGTTTATGCTAAATGCCACACCATAGGAAGCTTGGTCGTGTCACAGGAAGTACGAAAAGCCATTTTTCTCAATGCCGGCTGCTCTCCAACCAATTGCTGGATCTGCCGTGTTCACCTGTCAGACCTGTTATAGATCTGTGTGTCAAACATACCACACAAACTATTGGATTTGCTTCCCATTTGAATAATAGTTTAGTTTGTAAATATCCATTTTTTTTTTAGAATCTGGTTTAAATAATAATTCCTTTTTCTCCAAATTATAAAACTAAGCCAAACTGCAGAAGCGGTGTGTGAAATATAGGATTCTGAACCACCATTAGCAGCACTTATTTGAAGTATCATTTTCTGTTTAATGTTCCAGTTTTTCACATTACTGCAGAGGAATTTTGGCCCACTCTTCCATTATTTTATTTTGGTTCACGTTTGAACTTTGAATGGATCATTGCTACAACATGAGTCAATTTCAACAAATTCAGGCTTTTTATCTAAAGCTCTCACATCTGACTCTACAATGCTTTATACAGACAATAACACATTTTATTTATAAAGACATTTTTAGGACTCAGTGAGACCATACATAAGGTGTAAAAACAATAAATCACAATACTGTATTATAAATAAAACCATGGTGTACAAGATTTAAAAACAGATTAAAAAAGATGATGCATTTATAATCATAGGGAGAAAGCAGTCTTAAACCGATAAGTTTTGAGAGTGGTTTTAAAGAGTGGAAGGGAGTTGATGACAGCTGATTAACTGCAAAGTGCCCTGGTCCTGCAAGCCCACATCAGCACCCCTCCACCACTGTGCTTCACAGCTGGATGGAGGTGATTGTGTTGTTTTGCTTGTGTATTATTTTCACCAAACATGGTTCTGTGCATTAAAGCAAAACACCTCCGCCTTGGTCTCGTGTCTCTAAAAGACACTGTTGCAGTAGTCTTTGTCCAAGTACACCTTTTAAACCAAAGCCATGCTGCCATGTTCTTTAAGGAGGATTTTCCTTGAATTTTTCAGCTGTTTTTTTTTTTTGTTTTTTTTTTTAAATCCAGTTTGAACCTCTACTTCTCTGTGTACTTAAATGAGTTGACTTGGTGCAGAAACACCCCATGGTGGCCCCTTAGTCACATGAAGTCATGGAGCCCCGACGGTTGGGTCTCTCAGCACCCACTTAGACATGACTGATGGACTTCAAGACGTGGTAACACTAGATGCTGAAAACATGGTAGCAACAGAAAAACATTGGTCAACTTCTTTATTTCATCTTAGGTACACAGATATGACGGAAGTCATAACTTGGGGATTAGCTAACCTCTAAATGTGTGTTTTTCTGCTTCGTGCACCTTTTCATGTTTAAATTGCAGTTTAGAGAAAAGGTGCACTGTTACATACAGGCTACTAAATCATTTTCATGAGATATTTGATTTGTGAGAAACTCAGCACATACTGTGAATGATACCTGTCAGCGATTTCCATGAAACGGGAAGATTTTAGAAGCATTGAATGTCATACTTAACCTGATGTTCATTCATATATATATATATATATATATATATATATATATATATATATATAGCTACTTTCTGTATGCTGTTGTTTTTATGATGGTCAGCTGCTGACATCTAACATCTGTGCCAATCAATACACTAACTGTAAAGAAAAAGTTGATTTGCATTCTATAGACTTTTTGCATTAGATGAGAAATTATCATCCATTGGATTTAAAAACAAAAGTGTTAGAGACGTACCAAGAACTTAAAAGGCAGGTACCCTTTCCAAGACCATTAGGTCTGAACTTGTCCATTACCGCGTGATGGTTCCGCTGCTACATACCATGAGAAGAGCGTGGCCAAGCCGCAACCTTTCACCTCTTTGTCCTCATGCGGAAAATCCTCCTGATAAAACATGTAATAGCTGAGACATTAATGCATACTTGTGTATCTCTGTGTGTACACCTTGTGCACAGCATGTGAGAGGGTCACAACCTCACGGCATGTGTGGTTCCCACCCACATCTTCTTTCTTTCACCTTTTTCCATTCAATGAGCTGTGAGACTGATGCGGAGTGCTCTGTTTTTTCTGCCATTAGAAGATGCAAGGTAATGCGTCCGTGATGGCACCGCTTACTTCTCCAGTGGCGAGAGTAAATGGAGCAGCCTTTCACAAACAATAAATCCCTAAGGGTCTCTCTTTCCCTCTCCTTTTCACCTTTGAGTTCTGGCTTTTCATTTGTTTTATTTACATAGCCGGCTTTATGAGCTTTCATCAGCAGGCCTGCTTATATATGAAACTAATGGCTTTGCAGTGCAGTAATTCAAAAGTGTGTGTGCTTGTTTATGAGTGTGCTTGTTGGTGTGCATATGTGCATCCATCCATATATTTTATGTGGCATTTCCACCTTTGGATTTGGCTCTATTTGTGTTTGTGTTTGTTGTCCTCTGAAGAAAGAAAATCAACATTTTCATTAAGTCTCGTGTTTATTGTCCAGTATAATCTTTGACTTTGCTTTTTATTCCAAGCTTCCTTTCTACACACCCTCAATTTATCATACTTTGATTTCTTATTGATTTTACCCTACTTTTTTTTTTTTTAATTACTTTTGACATTGATGCATCCCCTTTTGTGTGCATCATAAGTGTGTGTAACTACAGATGTGTATCTGTTTTATAGTTTCTTTGTGTTTCATGGAATGCCAATTTGCAAGTTTTATATTTTGTTGTTTTATTATTTTATAGTTGACAGTAAACTCAGCAAGCAACACAGAAATAAACAGACGCATTTATGTTGTGGGAAAAATAACACCTCCACCACCCCTGCTCCTCTGCCTGTTTAACACCCCTATCCCCGGCTAAACAGAAATAGGTCCAGCTTAGGGCCATAATTGGTCTTTATCCTCAGGCTGCAGGCATATTCCAGCGGTTGGTCTGGATTGGGCGCTTGTTATGTGTGAAAAGGTGGCAGGGGAGTGCCTGGCCAGTAATTAACAGTGTGCAAGGGACTGTGGAGGAGGAAATTTAAAAGTGAATGGGGGAGGCCAGTGTGTTCTGTGGCCCTGCTCTGCCTCTCCCTCCACTTCCTCTGTTTCTCATCTATTCAGTCTTGCCTGTTATTGGAGCTGATGGGTTTATATAGATTTTCACACTTTTGGAAGTTTGGCTGGCATTGTTAATTTGTTTTCACTTGGCCCTCATGTTTCGCCCCTTCTTCCAGGCTCGCCACACACAAATGCACTCACCTGTGTCATCTTGTCCCCCCCTACAATCATTGCTCAGCCAGTTCCAAGTTTCACTTTTGTAAAATGCATATACAACATTTTCAAAAGGATTTATTAACTTACATACAAAAAATAAAAAAACTTGCCTAATAGACAATGTTGGACTATATTGTTCTTCTGCAAAATCCTAGTAACCACGTGTATCTGTTTCAGAGTCTATATTTTTGATGGGTAGTTACTGAATCCATATTTATTTAAGATCCTTTATCTGCATCTTATGTATAGCAGACTGGAAGTTTCTCTCGCCACCCACTAAATCTCTATGTTGTGTAGATTTAGTCTGCATAATTTTTCCCATGACTGAGCTGTCTAAACAAAGAGAGGAGTTGAACATGATTCAAGACAGAACGTATACATATTGTAATACCATTGGTGAATGATTAATGTGATACAGTTGGGGTACAAACAAGTTTATGCATTTTTAGCCCCTTGTGAATTTTAGTTGTTTTTTTGTTTTTTTTTAACTTGCTTAGTTATGGCTCAAGAGCTTGAAAATGATATGTTTTATTTAGTCATCAGTGGACAACGCTACTGAGTGAGAAACAGGTTTACACGCCCTCTCATATGCGCATGTTTCTTTTTTCTATCATATGCAAACAAATTCAGACTTTGAAACATTCATTAAGCTTTATCGTCATGGAAGTTTATAAACAGAATTCTCAAATGCAATGAAGTACAAGACAGTTCGTTGTAAGCATGTGAAACATTTAAACAACTTTGTTATTATGGCTTCTTGTTAATAATACATTTTAAGGATTTGAGTTCTTATTTGAAATGTGGAGAAATCAGGATTAGCTGCTTTCATCTATGGCCAAACTCTTAGATTTCTGGCTACCTTTGATTGAAATGTTAACAAAACCCATGCTGAAGAGCATGTGTTTGTGTGCATGCAGTGCATGTAGGATTGTGCAGTGAGTTGGGAAGACCCTTTTGTGTTTATTTCTCCCTCAAGATACATTTGTTTGTTAGTTTGCCCATATTTCTAAAAGCCCTCTCCTCTATCCTCTTCTTTGGTCAGGCCAGGTTCAGACTAAACATTCTTTTGAGAAGCCTGTTTATAATGTTTTACAGACAGGAAGAGAGCTAAGTGATGAGAAACTCCCTCACAGTCCTGGAGATAAATGGACAGCCGGCTAAATGAAGGAAGAAGAGGCTCAAATGAGCCAGCAAAGAGAAACACCCTTTTGTTCCATAATGTGTACGTGTGCTCAAAAAGTGTGTGTTCGTGCCCATGTGAGTGTGATTTTTAGTATGTCTGTTCATGTGCGAGCATGTGCCTGCCTTGTATGTGCTTCGGGGGGTAACAGGTGGGAGGCATGCCATGTTCTGGTTAACAAGAGTGTTATTGTGTTGTTCTGTCCTGCATGACTGACTGTCAGCTGTGCGGGGTCATCCTTCTTTCCCCTTAACCCCGGAACACTGAGACAGCAGCTACGCATGCCCGCACATACATAACACACGCATGTCTCAGCCACATACATACAAAGTCAAGGACACACCCAATCATGCACACAAAAACAGATTCTGTTATGCTTCAGTTGGTGGCCCGTAATTGAATTGGGACTTGATTACTGATTTTTTTTTTTCTTTTTTTTAACGATTTGGTGGCCTGATGCACCCCAGTGATGAGGCATCTGCTCGCTTTTCCCTGCCACATTGCTGTTCAAGGTTGCGGCCACATGGCTCAAAAGGTTCTCACACACACACACACACACACACACACACACACACACACACACACATACACACACACACACACACAAATATATACACACACACACACACAAATATATACACACATACATAGATGCAAAACCAATCCCAGCTGCAGACTTACTACTTAGTTTTACCAAGTCACTCATACATGGTGCCTCGAGGCGCGCTTGCGTTTCTGTAACATTACCCATCAACAATACTCCCTCAACTGCTTGGCTATTTACTTTCTGAAAGAGTTTAAGTCACCCACTTAAAGGATTACCTTACACTTTCTCGAACTACCTACCCAATGTTCTCACTGGAGAGCTACATACACTTGTGTACACAAATTCCGATCTGCACATATACACATCGACACCATTAAAAGAACACTCATGGTTGTTCCACACACACACAGATGTGGAAGAAAACAATGTGGTCTGCTGATGGAGATGGCCTCTGTCCCTGCTGTGCCCTAATCTCTTTTCTCACTACCTGCCACTGACATTTCAGCAGGGCAATAAAGATCTGTCAGGAATTGTGTACCCATCAGGTCATTCCCTCATTAACCTGACATAAGCCCCTTTTGCATTGGCGAATACCCTGCATTTAATGCGCAAATCTAACGTGTCACCTCTCTTTTATAAATTGACTGACGCGAGGTGGAGGGTCATGGGAGGGTAGGTTTATTTATTTATTTTTTAAATTATTATTATTTACATAATCTAAAATAAGGAAACAGCTGATGAGAGTCACAACAGCAGCAGGACGTCACAAGTGTGGCCTATATTTGCAAGATGAGTACTTGAGGAGACGAGAGGATCTACTCAGCCTCAGAGCCGAGAATGCAATTAACCGGCATATGTCCGGAACCATAATGGTCCATTTTAGAACAACTGACCACAAAAATGTCAAACCAGGGCTTTGCAAGCAGCAAAACCCAGCCAAAAAAAAAAAAAAAAACGCACATCCCGATGTTCATCCATTCTCGTTTTGAAAATTACACCTGTCTGACGGCGTATTTCAGCCTGCAACGTATGGATAATTCGTCATTCTACACACCCACATCTTACATTATGTTACGCAGATAACGGCTCCCGACTCGCCTTCCCTCGCCTCACCTCGCCTTTAGGCATGGATGGCAAATAACACGGCCTGCGTTTATATTACCCAACGCACGTTAAACAGATGTTCATCAGGCAGCGATAATAGCAGGATCTAATCTTGAAACGCCAATAGAGGTTGATTGCCCGCTTTTTGACTTCTGCAAAGGGTGCTATTTTTCATTAACATAGATGTTTTGCATCCCTCTTCTTCTCTCACATATGGCATCTGAGAATCTGCTTCTTTTTTTTTTTTTTTTTTTTTGTTCCCTCCTAATTGCGATTTGAAGTAGAGCTAAAAACTCTTGGAAGTTCAGGGAGTGTGGTCCTACTTCTCTGCTGCTCTCTCTGCACTCTGAAGTGGAACACAAGTGGGTTGACAATCTCCCCTTTCTCTTACAATGCACCCCCTCCTGGGTTGGGTAGGGCAACATGGGCACTAAGGCAGGAATAAGGATCGTAACTGACAGGCTTGTTTACCTACAGACTAATTGTTGCCCTCCCATGTGCTACACTTTGTAAAAGGCACAGTGTGACTCTTTCTGTTATGTGCTAAGAGTAAAAAAAAAAATTGAGTTTGAAGGACTGAGGAGGGTAGAGATGTGTCAATAGCCCCCTGTGACCTGGAGCAGTTGGGATGTGTGTGTGCTGGCTTGTACTAGAATATGTGTGATGCATTCATTTATTGACATGTTCTCAGAGGCAGTTGTGTAGTTTTTTGTTTTGTTTTGTTTTGTTTTTTTTCACATGAATTTGTCATTTATGAGCTACGTGTCGGCCCGTGTGAGCTTTTGTCTTAGTCACTGAGCCGTTACTGTTATCTCATTCTGTAGTCTCCAATCTCATGGCTGAACAAAAGCCATGTAAAGGTCTGGGGGATTGCTGTCCAGCAAGTCCTTAATTATTGCTCTCAGGGCAGGAAATGCCAAGCTTATGGGGTGTCAAGCTCTGTGGTTTAGCACAGTGATGTCTTTTTTTTCCATAATCCACCTCCAAGGATAAACATTCTGCAGGGACTGATCCACTTTGCACATCTATTTGTAGCCACATTGATGGCTAGAATGATACAGATTCACTCACATTTTCACAGATAACTAGAGATTTGTGGTTCAATATTAAAATTCCACTTTTGTAATGCAAAGGTATTTACATAGGTAGTGTGAATAATTTCTTACATTTACAGTCGTATTCCTTTGTCACAAGTTTGCACATGTCCTTACTTCTCAGGCACACATGGATCACACACTCATATTAAGTCACAAAATCATTCACACACACCTTGGAGGACCCCTGAATTAACATAATGTCATGCCTGCCCCATGGAGAATGCAGTAGACAGCTGACTACTGGAGCTTATGAGAATGCTCAGTTGTCAAGAGGGAAGAATTAACATGAAGGTGCCGCTTCCAGTTTATGTGCTTTGCATGACCCCCACATGCCAACTAGGGCACATGATATGTGTGCATGGGGTTGTGTGTGTGTGTGTGTGTGTGTGTGTGTGTGTGTGTGTGTGTGTGTGTGTGTGTGTGTGTGTGTGTGTGTGTGTATATATATCCCTTTTTTAACACATTAAAGTGTGTGAGGGCGTTTAGTTCTATCTTGGCCTGCCTTTGTGTGTGTATCTCTCTGTGTTATATTTGTGCATCTGTTGCATATCTGAGTGCTTTGATAGATCCTTTTCAAGAGGCTGTGTGTTTGCAACAAAAGGAAGACAAAAGAAAGCCAGAGAAAGCCTGATCCCACAAGGACCCAACAATCTGTTTGATGTTACTTTTCTGACCTTGCCAAGTCTGTGAACTCTCATCCTGTTCGGAGTTAAGCTACAATGGCACCAGGAAATACAGTCAAAACATGCTCTCACATGATGGCATTTGTCAACTGGGTTAACTGTTTCGCTGTCATCATTCGAGGTCACTGTGTGGTCTGCGTAAGATGCCTGTCTTCTTTTTTGTCATATTCAGGCCACAATGTGTCATATGAAATATGGTATCCATTTTAAAATAACATCATATGCAGCTCTTATAAATAGTGTATCATCATTAAAACCCAGAGAAAAGAAATGTAGACATTTGCCCTGGACTGCTTTGTCAGTTCATGAGTTAAATCTTTGAATCCCCTAAGCCATCACGGTTTGGAACTGACTCAGCTGGCCAAGAGTCAGTCACTGCTACAGAGTCATGGCATTAAATCCAACTCTGTGGCTGAAACCAAATACAAACTTTCTGTTATTACTGGGTTTTAAAGAGCAGTCCTGATCTATCCTGGCTAATAGGTTCAAAGGCACATCACTTTTTTTTCCAGGGTCACTCATTTTCCACGAGGTGTGTGAAATAGCACTGACCCTACAAAACCTCTGGCACTGAAGTATGACATGTCACGGGCCAGCCCTACAACTTGACACAAACACACACACACACACACACACACACACACACACACACACACACAGCATATAAGCAGGTAACTGTGTTGATGGAGCAACGATTAGTGAGTTTCCATTACCATTAAAACTGAGCAAAACCTAAATATTGTAAAAAATAAATAAAGTAATAGAAAATAGAATTTGACAAAAATGTCAAATGTCACAAAAACCTTTGTAAACTTTCATAAAGCGTTTTTTTTTTTTTTTTTTGGATGTGTTGATATTCCAGATTAGCTCAAAAGTGTAATGGAAAGTTTTTGCGCAGTTGCACGTTTGCAGCGTTGCTGGATGTGCTGTAGTCGGTTATATGACCATTTCAATAATCTTTCACTGCCTTTGTCTTCTTTTGACTATTTTCACTACAGTGGCAGTAATTTGTCCAAAACTACAGTTGAGATGATCTTCTTTTTGTTTTGAAAAGAAGTCTCATGGGACAGCGTTTCCCAAGAATCGAGTTCATTTGCAGAACACCTTTCAATGGAAACGCTGCCTGGTACTTTGTCACAATTTCAAGAATTTTCGCATTTGTTTTGCGAAAAAGTATAATTGAAATCCTCCTCCTGTCTGTGAGCCTTGTTTACAAACATGCTGTCACCGTAACAGGAGTCAAGAAATGCTGTGCATTTAATCTAGAGGGTAAAAAACTGAAGAAAAAAAAAAATGTTCTACAAGTTTATTTTAGGGCCGTTTTTCTGTGGCTTGTTACTTATCATGTTGTAAGAAAAGAAAAAAAAGAAGTCAAAAACCTTCCTTGATCCCATCCATGTATCAGTAGGATCTCAGAAAGAGTTCAGTACCAGGTTGCATTTCTTTTATAATCAGAAAGCAGTAATCATGTCCTATGTGCACATTCTTATAGGCCTGTTTTTACAAATGCCTTGATGGAACTATTTGTGCAAAAAGAAATAAAATATGATCAGATGTGGAAGTTTGTTCCTTTGAGAAAATAGAAACAGCTGATTCACATTAACTGAAATGGAAGAAGCTCTCATCAGCTGTTTTTGTTTAAGAGAAGAGACATTGCCAGCTCCGACTGACATAAATAAATAACTGCACACACACACACACACACACACACACACACACACACCCCTCTCCCACCACCCCCAAAGACAACAAAATAAGATGACTAAAGTGTTGATTTTTAGATATCGGATGAATCGGGTCCACCTATAAGTGATAAGCAAACTCGCTCGAAAGCAACACTGTACAGTTCAGTTTCACCTCAACTTTCCCCTCACCCTTGCTTCACCCGGCTTTCTCAGCCATACCTCACCATTTCCCCTTTATTCTCTACTCAACAAATATGTTCTTTGGAGGCCTTCCCAGAATACCTTGGCATGCACCCATGCCCACTCCCAATCTGCTCTGTTACTTGACACAGATCCAGAGGACAGCGAGGGGGCAGTGAAGGTAGTGCTGGGGTACAACCATATACTTACTGTGCAGTCATGGTGAAAGTAGCTCGTGAGAATTAATATGAGAAGAGAGAGAGAGGAAAAGGCTGGACTTACCTCTTGCCCATTTCTAATGTAATGTGTCATTAATGTTTGGACAAGGTTTACTTTCAGTGGAAAGTCTACTCGGGGCGTGACCTTGCCTAAAATATCTGCTCCTGGTCTCTTTGATGGAAACTGTGATTCTAGCTAAATAACTCCTGTAAAGTTATGAAAAAGTGATGAGAGGAAGGACAAGAGAGAGATGAAAGGAAGATGGGAAGGGGGTGAGAGAGAGATGAGAGACAAATGGGTGGAGGCAGCACGGGGCAGTGAGACGGGGTGTGCAGTAATGGGGTGAGGATAGAACATAATGGATCAGTATTTCACACATGTAGGTTAAACTCTTTTTTTTTTTTTTTTCGTATAACGCCACAAACAGCTGCTTTAATATTTTGTCTGGATTCATTTAGGCTGATTCTTTAAACTGCAATAACGGGTAGCCCGATTTTTGTCCTGCTAACTATTAATAAACTAAATTCAAAGCTTCTCCTACATACTTTGTTTCCCTATTTGCCCACAACACCTCATCCACCATCTCTCATTTTGCCACAGTCCTGTTTGCCCTCTCGTCTTTCTCACATAGCACTTCAGAACTGTGCACCAAGGACTCGAGTGATCTGCTGTTAATGGTAACTTCAAGTGGACTGTTTGCATAGAGGGTCCATGGTAAGGCAGCCTGAGCTAGAGCCAATGTCTAAGTGGAGCTTGTTACAGTGACTGAGCATCTGTCCAGAGTCTAGTCATCCACTGGGATACTGACTGCTACTGTAGTCTGGCTGCGGTATCAGAGTTATTCCCAGCCAACTCAGTTTTACCAGTCTACTATAATGTGACAGCTATGTCACATTCATGTATCATGTCATTTATATGTGGTATATCTATGTCTATGTTCCCTTTTATGTGAGTATTTCTGCATTTGTAATCCTCTTTGTATCTGTGTATGTGAAGCACATGTTTGTGTCTGCTTCTGCTGTTGTATTTGCGCAAGCACCGATGCATAATAATCACCCTTTCTCTGATTTGATTGTTACCATAATAAGTCTATCTGAGTGCCCCAGAAGATTTACCAGAGATTCCCTTCATCTCTGCCTTAGAGTTCTTTTCATGATTTCTTTCAAATTTTCAGTGAAGTTATTTGCTTTTACTTGGCTATTGATAAAAGCTACATTAAAGCTGAGTGACTTTGATGCAGAGAGAGAGAGAGGAACCTTTGGCAATGAGCCTTGATGAGACAGCCAGCCGACCATCCAGCCAGGTTTTCATTAGATGAATGCCGTATGGGACTCAAGCCAGATAAGATGAGCGCCAACATACTGGAGCCAACCAATATAGTTATAGCAAGGTGCTCTTTATTTCACTTCCTCCTCATCACTGTCTGTCTTTGTGGAAGTCAGTGTCTGTCTCTTCATCTCCATCTCTCCCTATATAACCTGAAAGGGCAAGTATATAAGCTGAACACATTTCATGTCTTTCACAAATCAACACATGGAACATACACTATATGGCCAAAAGTATTGGCTCACCTGCCTTGACTCGCATATGAATTTAAGTGACATCCCATTCCTAATCCATAGGGTTCAATATAACATCGGTCCACCCTTTGCAGCTATAACAGCTTCAACTCTTCTAGGAAGGCTGTCCACAAGGTTTAGAAGTGTGTTTATGGGAATTGTTGACCATTCTTCCAGAAGTTACACACTGATGTTGGACGAGAAGGCCTGACTCTGAGTCTCCACTCTAGTTCATCTCAAAGGTGTTGAGGTCAGGACTCTGTGCAGACCAGTCAAGTTCATCCACACCAGACTCTGTCATCCACGTCTTTATAGACCTTCCTTTGTGCACTGGTGCACAGTCATGTTGGAAGAGTAAGGGGAAGCTCCAAACTGTTCTCACAAAGTTGGGAGCATGGAATTGTCCAAAATGCCTTGGTATGCTAAAGCTTTTAGAGTTCCTGTCACTGGAACTAAGGGGCCAGGCCCAGCTCCTGAAACACAACCCCACACCATAATCCCAACAAATATTCACCAAATATTCTTATAATACAGCTGACAGTTGACTGTGGAATATTTAGGAGCGAGGAAATTTCACGACTGGATTTGTTGCACAGGTGGCATCCAATCACAGTTCCACGCTGAAACTCTCTGAGCTCCTGAGATCGACCCATTATTTCAGAAATAGTTGTAAAAACAGTCTGCATGCCGAGGTGCTTGATTTTATACATCTGTGGCCATGGAAGTGATTGGAACACCTGATTCTGATTATTTGGGTGGGTGAGCGAATACTTTTGCCAATATAGTGTATTACCACAAAGATGCCTTAGTGCAGCTTTGCCTAGAATAGGTCCAAAGAAATATGTTGCTTGGTGGTAAATGTCAGAGAAATATCCAATCATGGAAAGATGAAAAGAAAAAGAAGAGTTCAAAAGAGAAAATGCACAAAGGTATGGTATGCAAACATTTTAATAATGTTCAAGGTTTGCGGTTGATTTCGCCGCTCTTGATATAACCATATAATTTGTAATGCAAAGCTGCAATCAGCAGCTATTCTTGAACTATATTCTTTATTATTTGTTGTTTATTTACAAACCAGAATACTCCCCGCTGGCCAAATTAGCAAGACAACAGCAGGTTCAGTTTGCACGAGGCAATATTTTAGCAGTGCATGTTTCTGTACTTCTCTCAGGGAGTGTCTTGTTAAATAGTGAACATGTACATCAAGAATCTAAAAAGACAAATTAAAAAGATCCTCATGCCTGTGTAAAAAGAAGTGCAGCAATTGTATACATGCTTGTGCCTGAGTAAAGGTCGTCTAGACATCTGTGAAGTGAAGCTATGTTTTTCCAGGGCTGTTGACTGGTGGTCAACATTTTGCCCCCAGACCATGTAGGATGCCGTGAATTGTCACCGATTAAAATACTTGCAGAGAGATGTGTTGAAAAGTACAGCTGCATGACGCCTTCTTTCTGCCTGGCGACAAAAAGGCCATTTAAGTGACTCTGACAGTAAACACTAGAAAGGTTTTTTCAGAGAAGATTGGATTTTGGAATGAAGAAAAATAAGCGAAGTCACTAGGTATCACCAAACAGAACTAAATATTTTTGCTTTAAAAATCTGTTTTGATCAACAATTCATTAAAAAAAAAAAAGTAATTGTGTAAGTTGATGACAGTGATTGACAAAATTGAAATATTTCTACAAGGTCGTGAAAAAGTATCATTGACACATCTTATATTAGACACCTTTAAGACTCTCATCATCTAAAAAACAAGACAAGGGACTCTGCAAAGGAACCAAAATATGTAAAAGTTGATTAAAGTCATGACCCCCAAAACAAAAAATTAACTACTTTGTCTGCATGTCTAACCTGAACATTCTTGCATACATTAAATGCGTGGATACTATCGATTGCAAAAAGACTCACTGTGCTGTATATATGCGTCTTCCTTGAGTCTGCGAGTGATATGAATAGTTTGAATTGTATGTTGTGGCAGCAGGCCTATTTGTGTATTTATAAATGGAAAGGCAAATCCTCTTGCTGGTTATTTTAACTTCTGAGAACCCCTGTGTAAGTGTGTGCACAATGCAGCAGAGAGCTGATATCTATCAGGGCGTTAAGCTGATTAGAGTGAACTGTGGCCAGGTTCATTTGCATACGTTTCTTATCTCATTAGATTGGTATCAGCCTCTGTCACCATGCAAGGCCTCGACCAGGATGTCTTCGTACTTCGCTGTGTAGGCACACACACACACACACACACACACACACACACACACACACACACACACACACACACACACACACACACACACACACACACACACACACACACACGTCACCCTTGGTGCCCATGGCGAACTGCAATGCTAATGTGTAGCAGCAGCCAAGAAGTGCAGGCTCCTCATCTCCTCTTGTCACCAGCACTATACGCTGTGCTGCTGTCACGGCAACACATCATGTCCTCTCCTTGGGCTTTCTGTGTCCCTGGTCTTATCGGGGTCATTAACTCCCATCTCTAAATTGTCAGATTCGCTCACATGTGTTAAATTGATAAATAAGGCTACAACAAGTTTTTCATGACGTAAAATTCATATTTATCTTCAAGAAACTTGAGCATGAGTTATACAATAACAAAAGCTTATAAGAGATTTATTTATTTATTTTTTTTTTTTTTGTATTAAAGAATGTCTTGGCTTACTGGCCTGATGTCAGGCGTCATCCTTTTTTGGACGTGAAAAGATGAAGATCCAGCCGTGTTCATTCAACTGTTTCTTCAGTCGTTCTAAAATCGAACCATAATGTAGCGCCTGACTTCATCTTCTGCTCGAAAAATAAGAAGTTTTCTCATTTCTAGATCTCCCCAATTCAACATTGTTAGATTATTTAGAGCAAGTGATTGGGAATCACAATGTGTTGCAGACAAAAGTTTCCTTTGTTTTCCTCAGAGGTAGCAGCGTTCATACAACGTGATTAGAAAGTTGTTAGAAATTCACACACTTCTCACTCGGTTATGGCATGGGGGGGTGTACCTTACCTACACAAGTGGTCTCTCCTTTTTTACGCCTTTTTGTCTACCCTGGTAGGTGGGGAAAAAAAAAGAGTGATTGGATCATGTGGTTTTTTTGCAAAGTGGCTCTTGCATACAGGCTCCGAGACCAGGAAAAGGGGGAAATGTTCCCCAAAGAAAAGCCAGTATGTGAGGGCTTATTGTGATTCAGTGTTCAATGTTCTAAAATCAGACGTAATTTTACCATATGGGTTTGTCACCAAAGCAATAGATGTCAAAGACCTGCCCCTCGAACTCAGAGCAGCCTGTGGCTCTTGAGGATCAGTTGCACAGGGAACTGACCCTTCATTTCTGCTGCACAGAAAAACACTGGAAGACCATGAACTCTCTTCTGAAGTCTCTTCAGGACTTCAGAGGATGTGCAAGGTAACTTTATTTTATTCCACTTTCTTAACCCAAATCGAGACAGACCTAAATGTCTGCTTTGGATTAAAGTACAGAAGATCAACATGGATGTCTGTACTCTGTAAAAATAGATTTTTGAGGAAATGGAAAAAAAAAAAAAGTCTTGTTTCAAGAAAATTAGTCTTGTGACTTTACCTCAGATTAGGGAGCTACCGAGCACCGAACATCGAGCACTAACTACTGTTGGGGTAGTAGATCTGAAGTTATGCAGTCCTATAAGTTGTATAGTATTATAGATCTAAAGATACACCTTTCCTAATTTAAATTATAAAAAAGTACAGCAGCTGTGCAGCATTTAAAATTGTTGATAAAATGATTTAAGATTTTGTTTCTTAAATAGAACTGACTATAGAAAATTCCCTTTTGTGAGGCATGAGCATGAAAGTTTGGTATCTGGGCGCTTATCAGACCATTAAAACATTTTATGAAACCACAGCAGTATTGGCAATCACAATAATTTGTCAAAGACTAAAAATGTTTTAGTCCATCTTCTTTAAAGTCGAGATCTCCTTTTTCATTGTTTTGAATAGAAGTCCCGCAGGAAAGAATTATGAGAATTGTGGTGATACGAAGAGAAAACTAGGAGAGTAACACTCATACGGAGAAACACCGTACAACGGAAACACGCAGTGGTACCTTTATGGAGTTTCGATCTAACTAGAGAGTAGAGACCAGAGAGGGACACGGAGAAGTGACTCATTTGCATTTAAAGCAATAGGTACAAAAATACCTACTGGTCTGAAACCGGGAATTTATAGAGGATGAAACAGACAGCCTTTTTAGATTAGACCCAGTTATGTTCCCTGGATGAAGAACATGTGTTTAACGCGTGCTGAGCGGTATAAATGTATGCATGTTATTAGCTCCCTGGTACCTGAAGCCAAGTTGAGGGGAGGGAAGACAAGTCGGGAGGCATTATCTGCATAACATAACGTAACACGCACGGATGGGTGGAATGATCCCTATATCGACAGGATGGAGGCTGCTATCAGAAGAGTGCAATTCTTAATACTAGGATGAAGAAACACTGGGATGATTTTGGCTCCTGTGCACATTTGTGCATCCAATCAAGTGCAAATTTCATGTACATTGTATTGTGCTTCATCACATGGACCCACCGCAAGGGTCAGTGTTTTGGTTGAATGCGCTGAACCATTTTGACAATGACAAGTTTTCAGATGTCACGGCAAACCTTTGAGTTGGTCTTGGGACTTGTTGAGCCACATCTGAGGTGCAAGGTAACAACATCAACAAATCCCACCTAGGACCTGCCACCCCACGTAATTCGGTTTACATTAGGTCTGACCCGCGACTAAGTGTACCCTTGGCTGTGAGTTATTGGTGGGGACAGCTCGACATGCAACCCTGTGTCAGTTATTGTAAAAAAAAAAACTGGCAGCACACAAGATGTGGGTATTAAGCACGGGGTATCCACCAATGTAATCAGGGCTAGAAGCTGCAGTGAGTGATCCTTGGGGTGTTTTGACCAATGGATGTCACAGACACTTCATTTAGAATACCCCAGATTGTATTAATTCTTTAAGAATGGGAAGAAAAAGCCACAAGATAAGATTATTAATGGGGGAAGCAGAATGTTCAATTGGCCTAGAGCAACCTTCTTACTATCCTGGCAATTCCACTGTACGTTGCTCAAGTGTTGCTAATCAGTTTCATGTCATTGTTGCACCAGACTTTGTATGATGTAAGCATCAGCGTCAACACAAACTCAAAAATGATCACATATAACAACATATACTCTATCTGATACATGTGATTATCAGAACGGCCCCTTCTACAGGTTATGTTGTATAACTCAATAATATTACAAATCAGAAAAAAATGTGAATTGATTTTTATTTTCCTTATTTATCTAGTATTGATTTTTTTTTGTAAATAATGTAGTAAAAGGGATGATGAATAAATTCAGGAATTATCTGTATAGTAAGAAAGTTGCCTAGGTAAAGCTTATGACTATGGCATAATCTTTGAGAGAAGCTTCGAGAAGTGATGCCGAGCAGCCTCCCGAGTTGGTGTAGGTTTTTTTTTTTTTTTTTTTTGTGTTACTTCCTACTTAAATCTGTTTTCCACATGCCACGCGCCACACAATAGCCACCAGGAGTTGTTTTGCCAGTTTCTTCAGGTCTATTTTAAGTTTAATTCAGACCTATCTTAAGTTAAGAGGGGCGCCCAGACTTTGACACAAAAGACTCAAAATGTACCACTCTGTGATTTTTGTTTTCCCACTGTACCCCCTTATTGATGAAAGGAGTATGTGCATATGCCTGCAGGTTAACAGTTAGTTAGTTAGTGGGGAAAAGAGAGCTACCGAGACAGCCCCTTGTATCTCTGTTCCATTCAAGAGGCTAATGCTTTATTTATAACACTGCACCCCCCAGGTGCACACTTCAGGTCCCTGCACAGCCCCTTCTCTTCCCCACAGGTATACTCTGCGTCTGTGCCTCATACTGTGCTACCTAGCGCACCTTCACATGCCTTTCCTTTCAACATCCCACTCCTGCGGTTCCATAAAGGAGGAAGTCGGGGAGAGAGATACAAAGACTCCGCGTGATGCACACACAATCTGCAGACTGAAGCGGTTTCACAGCCGTGGTCTCCGATGTCTCACTGCAGTTCTCTCGTGTGTTGGAGAGAAAGAACGAAGTCCCCTATCCTCTAGCCCTGCTCACTCCCGCTGAGTCGAAGAAACACCACAGAGGAGTAAAGGAGAGCGAGAGATGGCGAAAAAGAAAGGTGGAGGAACACTGAAAGAATGGAGAAGTAGAATCAGAGAGGAGGTGAATGGAGAAGACAAAGAACTGGCTGGGGGTGAGGAGAAAGGAGAGATCGAAGAAAGCATGATAAAGAGAGAAAGAAATAATGTCTCCCTCTTTTTAAACTTGGAGATGTTCAATCCCTTCTTCTCACTCCAACCTGCATTTCTGGGTCACTAGAGACATTTAAACTGCACTTATAATTAACAGCTATTTTTAAACAGGGAGGGAGAAGTGGAGCGGTGGCGAGGTACAAAAGCATTAAAATTGCCCCAGATTCGCTATTGAATAGGACACATCAAGGCAATATGCTGGCAGATCAAAGTGAGCGAGCAGAAAGGAGACAGGGCCGATCAGTGGGGATAAATTGTTCCCTTTATAATGGCATAAGAATAGACCTCTTTGCAGCTGAAACAATTTAATAACTGCATTCATTACCTCTGTCCGGCCCGTCTGTCTGTCTGCTGCACACTGTGCGACTGCTATTGCCATGTACTACCTCTCTTTGTCTCTCCTTCCCTTTTCCTGTCTGCGAATGAAACTTTTCACTTCATTCTTCTTTTTTTTTCCTAATATCTTTCAGTCCTGGTTTTTTCTCCCCCTTCTTTCATTAACCACCCTCCACCCAGTCTAAAATTATATATCTTTCCTCCTGTACCGTCGTTAATATCCTACCTCTTATAACGTGTTTCACCACTTGCTACAGCTCCCCAACTTCCACTGGGCCGATGCACTGCAGGCCCCACAATGAAGATGTGCAATGTCTGACACTCTTGGAATGAGAGCTCTAATAGAAGGGGAAGCGGTTATCACAGAGCTCCCCCAGGACGAGCCTCTGTGTGCCTGACGCTAATTATGGCTCATGCAAATGAATGTGCAGCATTAAAATCAGGAGGAGCCTGTCTGCTTGACTGTGTAGTGGGGCTGGGTGTCAGTGCGTGCACGAGGCTGTGATCTGTGTAAGTTGTAGCCGGCTGCACGCATGAGTGTGTTCATGGACCATTTGTGCTCACAAATAAGCTCAAATACTTTGAGTGTGAGTGTGAAAGATCGTTTAGAATCATAACAGTGCATGCGAATGTTTGCATATCTATGCATAACGGGAATGAACCATTGGGCCTTTTACCTTAGCACTTCTACAGTGGTTCAGACACTCAGACCAGTTCCTTCTTTATTGTTTGATTTCATTGTTACAGACTCAAGGAGAGAGGCATGCATCATGAATTAGGCTAAAAAAAACAGACAACAACACAACCCTTTTCTCTCATTCTCTCTCTGTCATGCACAAATGTTCAGCTGAGCACAGAGGATCTCACAGGAGGATTCCTATAAATACATCTCCCTCACATTCATGAGTATCCTCTCCAAGAGTGCGTCTTTATTAAAACCATTTTGTCTTTTCTTTGTGCCCTTTGTAACCTAGTGTGTGTACACGTGTGTGTGTGTGTGTGTGTGTGCGTGCCAGTGGGTTATTCCAATTCTGTATAGTTACCTACGTTCAAGTTTTAAAAAAAAAAAACCTTTTATTAATTCTGTTTACTTTATACACCTTCAGACGAACGATAGCACATTATATACTGAACAGTGTCCTTATTCACTTAACAAAAAAAAAAAAAAAAGTCAAAATACATTCAGTTGCTCATCAGCAGGTGTGACCTCTGTAAAAGCTCAAGTTTTGGCTGTTTGCTATTCCGCAGCATCCAGGTGTCTGTTAACGCAATACCAAAAAAAGGAAAGCGATCCTCAGTGATTGTTGTTGTCTAATGCATGGGTAGGACCAGCTGATTTTTGTTTCTTACTTTTGTATGTCCTGACGGTAAAAATGTCGTATGGATAGAGGGTCTTCTTTCTTTTCGCACGGCTTTAGGTGTGTGCTCTGTGTTTAGCAGCTCTGCATTCTAATAGTTAAGACATCTATAGCATCAACAGCAAGGCCAGGGGAGCAAAGGAGCAATCCATAGACCTGCGTAGCCATGGCAACTAAACAAGAAATAGGCTAGATGTCAGGCAAGCATGGTTAAATTACCCATTAGAGAAAGCAGAAGGGGAAGAGAGGGAATACTGGTCAGGGTGTAAGAGGCTAATGGGAAGATAAGATGGTCAACATATATACTACACACTGCATTCAGGCAACAACAGTGACACATAAACAGTAAGGAAGCAAAGAGAGGTTGTCACATAAACATGCCAGAGAATGAATATATATATATATATATATATATATATATATATATATCCATTTTCTATACCTGTTTACTTCTGTGTAGGGTCACGGGTGTCTGCCGGGGTCTCCAAGAGAGTGGCAGGGGTACACCCTGGACAGGTTGCAAGTCTATCCGAGTATGTGTATATAACACATTAAAAAATGCAATTGAAAGGGCACAAACTCACAAACGCAAATTATGGATGGATGCATTTATCTGAATTCCCTAATAAGCCATATACAGTTATGTTACTAGGAGAAGACACCGTCTTTCTGTTTCAAGGTTTTATGTATCAGAAATAAATAAATTAATTAATTCATGTAATCTTTATCAGGTCTTAAAAAGTCAGCTATGATGGGCCCCATCTCATTATATAATATTTAATTTCATTTTGAGTTTAATTTGGATTCAATTTGTTTTGTATTTATTGTTTGTTGCATATAGACAAATTTCATATTGCTTGTGTATATTTATCTGTCTCTGTCTCTCTCTCTCTCTCTCTTTCTTTCTTAACATTTTATCATTATGTTTGTTTTTATATATTATTCAAATGTTTTATTTTTTATATTGTGTCCAATGGCATGGTTTACCTTTTTTTACTATGATTCCAATGTTTATTTATCTATTCTGTTCTGTTCTGTTCTGTTCTGTTCTGTTCTATTCTATTCTATTCTATTCTATTCTATTCTATTCTATTCTGTTCTGTTCTGTTCTGTTCTGTTCTGTTCTGTTCTGTTCTGTTCTGTTCTGTTCTATTCTATTCTGTTCTGTTCTGTTCTGTTCTGTTCTGTTCTGTTCTGTTCTGTTCTGTTCTGTTCTGTTCTATTCTATTCTATTCTATTCTATTCTGTTCTGTTCTGTTCTGTTCTGTTCTGTTCTGTTCTGTTCTGTTCTGTTCTGTTCTGTTCTGTTCTGTTCTGTTCTGTTCTGTTCTGTTCTATTCTATTCTATTCTATTCTATTCTATTCTATTCTATTCTATTCTATTCTATTCTATTCTATTCTGTTCTGTTCTGTTCTGTTCTGTTCTGTTCTGTTCTGTTCTGTTCTGTTCTGTTCTGTTCTGTTCTGTTCTGTTCTGTTCTGTTCTATTCTATTCTATTCTATTCTATTCTATTCTATTCTATTCTATTCTGTTCTGTTCTGTTCTGTTCTGTTCTGTTCTGTTCTGTTCTGTTCTGTTCTGTTCTGTTCTGTTCTGTTCTGTTCTGTTCTGTTCTGTTCTGTTCTGTTCTGTTCTGTTCTGTTCTGTTCTGTTCTGTTCTGTTCTGTTCTGTTCTGTTCTGTAGTATGCACATCCTAACCGGAACAGGCGGAATTAAGATGTTAAAAAATACACTTTATTCTTTATTTATTAACAATTAAGTGTGGCAACCTCTGCAAAAGCAAATGTTTAATGATGACAGGGAGGAAAGACATCAGAAATGATCTCAGAGAGGGGAAAGGTGGACGTATCAGAAAGTTTGCCCAAAAGAAATGAGGACAGGGATTGGTCTTAAGTCAAATGTGAGGCAATCATCGGTCATGCATGCATGACGGTCATGCAGCGGGACAACTATTCTGACCACACCAAAACAGCTTCAGCAGCTGAAACGCCTCAGTCACAATCAAGACAGCAGCCAATCTGAAATACTGGTGGAAACTTTAGAGAGTTGGACATAAACAAACGTCTACAAACATGTATGTGACATGTCATGTGAGGTGTTTAAGGTTGACTTTGCCTAATTTTAAGACCAAGCAAGGAGCAGATCATTTTTATCATGTCCTGATGTGTAAAACGTTAGAATTGAAAGCGAGTGCTTTCTTTTTCGTATGACTGTAGTTTCTCACACATGGCATAGACAACACAGATACGCACTCAAGGACTTTACTTTGTATATACGGTTGATTTATTTATTTATGGAACAGAATTTCGAACTCATTTAACAGCTGTCAATGAAACAGATTTCATGGTGATAATAATGTTTTTTTTTTTGGTGACAAAGGAATAACACAATACATGTATTTGGGTTGGCCTTTATGCTTTTATTTTCATTTTTATTAGATTTTCTTTCTTGTGTTTCTTTTAATACAGTGTCATTCCTCTGAATCAGAATGCTTTTAGTGAAAGCTCACTATTTAAAAACTATATTTGTGAATAGCATGCCTAATGCATCAGCAAGGTCAGCCACATTCTTCAGGTCCAATAAGCCTTCTGCAAAAAGTTTTAGCAATACTATTAACTTCAATGTTATCTTTGTGTGTGTGTGTGTGTGTGTGTGTGGGGGGGGGGGGGGGGTTCAATTTTCCTCCCCCTGCCTAAAAGAGGCTAAAAGAGGCAAGAATCTTATTATAATGAATTAGACTTACAACTAAATAAATAAATACATCTTGAGTCACACAAACATGTCTGTTCACTGTGCGTGTATGTACATTTGTAAATCTTTACTTCTTTTTTCATCTGCTCTGTGAAATATGTAACTTTTCCTTCATTTTTAAAAGTAGGTATTGAATCATCAACCTCGCACTTTGTTGTCGGTTTTGTAAGGTCATTATATTATGTTCTGCAACACATTATGGGAGTGATTAAAAAAAAAAAGAAAATACACAGCAGGAGCACACTGAAGGACAGAAGCGCACTAACAGGCTGAAAAAAAAATACAAAAAAAAAAGTTCTGCTGGATTTGATCTCTATTTCTAATATATAAGCTTAGGGTGGATGGCTGAAGCAAGGGCCTTCAGGGGTCAAAACAAACACATGCTTGAAGTTTTCATGCTTTTGCAGAAGATCTTGTCTTTGAAGATTTTACTACCGAGAGCTAAAAGAGATGGGGAAGCAAACGGGTGTAGAGAGAGTGAAGACGGAGAGATCAGCAAGGGAAGGAGAACATGTTACAGAAGTGTGAAGCCCTTGAGTTGAAACTGTGCCTGCCTTGGCCTACAGAGAGCAGATGACAGTCACTTTGGTTTCTTTTGCGGCGCTCACAGTACTTTTGCCTTACATAACCCCTCCCATTGTGCTTTTTCAATTATTTGGGGAGAATTCTTAAGTATGCACTTTAAAATTTAATGCTTTCATGTGTTCCAGAGTGGGGGGGGGGGGGGGGGGGGGGGGGGGGGGGCAACACAGATTGTGCATGAAGGAAAAGGCTCTGATAAGTTTTCAGAGTATCGACAATTATAATATTCTATAAGGTATATGAGCAGAATTTAAGAACATGCAGGCACTTTTTTTTTAGAAAGAGAGAGAGGATAGACACGTGGAGAGACATATATGAATGCGGGAGCACATGCAAGCCAAGCAAAAGCAGACAGTCTTACTTTTTACCCTTCCCCCTCCCAGATTCCCCCTAAGGTGCCCCATACTCCCCTTCTCCCCTCCTTCTGCTTCTCTGTGAGGTTAAGGCGCACCTTCCCACTAAAGGGCTCTGGGGTCACGCATCTGCATGTGAAATGTGAACCCGCTGACATTCCAGGGCAGCCCTAAGCCGTGCAGTCCTTTTGTTCACTAGGTGCCAGTGTCAGGGTGAGCAAGCCCAGAGAAGGTCTCTGAGAGAGGAGAGGGGAAGACGGGCAGAGATGCTGGTGGTTTGTCAATGCCCTTCGGTCACCATCATTTATGCCAAAGGGAAAAATGAGAGGTGATGGCAAAGTGAATACATTTTTATACTGGAGAACTTAAATACGTTGTTACCATGGGGTGGATGTTAAACCAAATGAAATGGCTTTGGGTGTGTTAAAATGATGTGTGGAGGGGTGAGGGGGTCCATATATTGAATGAGGTCAAGGGAACCATGAAAAACAAGTTAGGTTTCCTTGACAACAGTGCAGATCTTTATGACTGAAAGACCAGTGTTGACACCAGAATTGATTAAATTCTCAATATGGTACTAAACAAGTGCTTAACTTATAATTTAGCATGCAGTTTAGAGGTTGGAAAGCTTCTGATTTCTAAATGCTCAGAGCTTGACTAAACCTGGTATGTTTAACCTCACAGAAGGCTTTCAAGAGAACCTGAGAAGACATGCACACTTGTTTTTTTTTTTGTTTTTTTTTTTGTTTTGTTTTTCTTTTTTTTTTTTTTAAATCAGGCAGCACACAGAGGTGCAGGGCTGGGGTCCTTTCAGTCTTGAATTGAATTCTGAGGCACAAAGGGCGGCTATTCACCAGGCAATGATGGACTTCACACTAGTCTTTATGTCCTCGCTGGCAGGCAGAGAGAAACAGGGGAAAAGAGAAAAAAAAATTTGCAAAAGACGAGTATGTGGAAAAAAAAAAGAACAGAGATTTCTCGAAAAACGTTAGTTTGGATTGATTGCCATTTTATCCCAAATCTTGATCGCAGAGAATCCATGGTATGCATTTATTATTGATCAATTCTGCCTTCTTTTTTTTAAACTGTGTTGCATTTGATGGCCACCAAAGAAAGGAACTTTTACGACAATGGATCGGACAAAACTGCCAGTATCATTTGGTGACAAGGGGTCAGCAGATGGCATGTGCGGAAGCATATCCAGACAAGCGTACAACATTGTGTTATTTTCTATCACAATTATTACATCAGTGCATGCACTACTCTAAAAGCTATTTTAAAACACACTTTGGCCTTAAATGTCAGTGCATTAGTAAAATAATGATCAACATACTGAAAGCAAGCATTAGAAAATGTCAAATTATTATCCTCAAGGAAATCCGATAATTTTTTTTCTTGTTGTTATTTTAATGTTCCCTGAAGTTATATTATTTCAAAGTTTAAGTGCAGATCATCTTTATCATAAAAGCAGTGCCTGGCAGGGGATGAATAAAAGTGTCATATTTAACAGTAAAACTGAATACAGGTTGCACGTAATACTGTGCTCTTGAATATGATTTATTGATACGTTGATGTTTCTTGTCATTAATTGTGATCAGGACGATCAAAACCTACTGCTTCTTGTTGTCTGCAGCCAAATGTGCGACACAAACAGCGTAATCATCTCATGTAACCACTTAGACTAAATCCACATGTGCACTGTATCTAAAAAACAATAAGGTCAGTACATCCTGTCAACAAACTTCCACATACACATACGTACAAAGGCCGATAAATGTGTAAACCTTTCTTTGCGTTTCTTTTTGCTTATACACTTGTTGTTACTTACACTAATGATTTGTAAGCGGCTCTCAGTTCGCCCTCCTGCTTCCCGTCCTTTGGGGAGTCTTGTGCAGTGTGAGTGATTCAGTTAGCATTACTGCGTTAGAGTTGTCCATCCATCCGGTCTGCTTTTCCAAACACATTCATCCCAGTCCTAGTTAAAACACTGGGGGATCTCCTTCACTCCACCTCCACTCAGCCAAAGTCTTTTATGATGTCCATAAAATGGAAGAGTGCAGCTTTACTTGAACTAATAATATCTGAGCTTACAGGGCTGTGATTGATGATCTTTAAAGCCAGCCCGATCGGTCTCATCTTTCTTGAGATTTTTATCACTGACTTGTTTGCAGTCATGTGCAATCACAAGCACCGGGAGAGGTAACAAGTGCTTGATGTATGATGCTTGAGCCACTTTTGTCAGCTGCGCATTTCCCTTTCCCCTCTCTTTGTTTTTGTTTTTTGTTTTTTCTTTTCTATTTTAACCTCAGGCTTCTATTTGTTGCATCTCTTAGATTGTTGTCGACTGTTGGTTTACTGTGTTCTCTCTCCCTCCTTCTCCCTGTCTGAGTGTCTTTCTTTTTCCTTCTTTTATTTTCAGATGGTGGGAATGTCTTCTCCTGGGGGGATGGGGCAAGAGGTGAGCCAAACATTTTCTTTTCTTTTTTATTTTTTCACTTTTGGCCTTGAATTAGACTCCAGGCTTATTTTATGTCATATGTTCTCTATGGGTTTCAACATTTTTTTTTTTCTCTCAAACACAAATGTCCTGCGTTTTTAAGACATAAACTCTTTATTATTATTTCAGAGAGGAGATTAAAAGGTCTTCAGAGGGATCTGTGTCCAAGCACCCCTTTTGAGTGCTTAATATCTTTTATGGCTTGCCAAGAATGCACATCTTTTTAAATTCTATAAATCACCTTTATGGGATCTGCTGTTTGTCCATTTCAGCTCCTCTGCTTCATGTGGACAGAACAGGAAATCCTCTTTGTGGAGTCTTCTGTGGTTTATGTATGTGCATGTCCCTTTTGAGTGTGCAAAGCATGTGTATGTGGGTGTATGCATCTGTGTTTTTGTTGGCCCTGTCTAGCTTCTCCTTCTCTGTTAGATAAAGAATCCCACCTGTCATTGAGGATTGTTCTGGCCTTACATTTAAGACGTTCTTTAAAGGGCTGCATCATTGCAGAGATCTCAGACAGAGCCCAGAGTGTAAAACCTAGGCCCAACTCAATCCCTCTGTTCCCATCTCTCTGTAATTTTTCCTCCCTTCTGCTCTGGTGTTCGTCTTTGAGGTCGTTTGAAGCCATGGCCAAAATGTGATCACTTTTACAATGTGGCAGGATGACGCCTTGCCAGGACAGTGAAACAAACGTTTAGGAGAAGGATAAAGAGGCAAGGACAGCAATAAAAATGTTATACATCACTCATTACAAGTTTTGACGTGGCCTTGGCTTCCATGATGCATTCTTACTTTTCAGGGTGGTCACAAGTCTAACTAGACTCACTGGATTTTCATAGCTACCCTCCATCTTTAGAACCTCAACTCTCTAACAGGGGCACATCCCCTTTTTTCCAGCATTATGTTTTTTCTCTCATTTCTTCTTCCCACTTATTCTTCCTCTGTACTCGTTACTTTCTACTCCTGTCCCTCTTTTCCCAACAATTTTTTCTTCCTGCCCCCCCCCCACACCCCTCCTCTCTCTTCTGTCTTGGAGCCATTCTTATGATTGATTGTTTCTCTGTGCAGTCTGACAGGATGTAGCTTGCTCTCAGCCCCATGGGCCCCTGACAGACTGCAGCACCTGATTAAGACTCCCCCTTTAATCAGCTGCACAGTGCCACACCAAAACCGCTCCTATCCACACATAAAAAATAAGAATAGTTCCACCTCCTGAAAGATAACACTTTGTTTTCTGCTTACAAGAAAGGTAGATGAGGGGGACATGGTTTTTTTCTTTTCTTTTTTTTTTTTTTTTTGTTACTTGGCTGATAGCGTTTGCTCTCTTGGGTTTATAAGCTCTTATATATATCAGTGGCAGCAGAAAAAGTAGAAAAACAAAAGGTCTTAAACCTTATAAAGTTTTCTGTAGCCCTACCAATGTAAACCATGCCAGCGCTATATCTATTATGGCTGGTAATAACATTCCAGATAAAAAAGAAAGTAATTGTTTTCATTCTATTGAGACTAAAAGACTGACAGCCTGAGTTGTATCACTTGATTGAGGTGGGAAAGAATCTGAATGATGTCAGGGTGTGTGTGCCACAGCCAGAACCGATACGGTAACAGTATAATAGATGTTGGAAAAAGAAAGTATGAAGGCAAGCAGAACTTAAAGTGGTGTATCAAATGTTTTGTAGAGGAAATCATAATTTTATATTTAGCCTCTTTTGTTGAAATGCCAAGTATTCTTTTCTGAAGCATTATCCCTGTTACTTTAAAGGTTATTGAACTTGCTGGCAAATACAAAATACCTGCAGCCTAAAGTGCACTGAATCCTAATGCCAGATGTGCAATAGCAAGTACAATTGTCAACTAAAGTTATGATGACTAGGTAGAGTACAAATGGAGGGGGGGGGGGGGGGGGGGAACTTTCATAAATGAAAAAAGGCGTACATTAATAGAAGCTTTTGTGCAGCCTGGGAGAACTACAGCAGGAAATTTGAGAGTGCATCACAATTGCCGAAGGGCCAGTTTTGGATGATTGCACTGCATTTCAACTGACATTTATTTGTGATACAAAGTTAACAACTGCGTGTACCATGTTATATGGATATGTAATGCATGGGTTCAGTGTGGCAATGTTCCCTGCTGATTGCATTCTTGTTTGTTAGGATGAGCCTGACTTATTGGACATTGTGAATATTAGAGGAGCCGGCCTGATGGCGGCGGGAAACTGTGGCCTGGTTCCAAAACAGTTCAGGCCTCATCGAACTCTGGGCCTGGTCCAAATTGGTGCTAATATGGTCTGGGATGCCGCAGCAAACTGAGCGTCACACATACAATGGAAGTACAACAATGTTGTACAAACCCAGCATGGGTTTGTGCACGTCTGAAGGGGATCGCGCATGCTTTTGTACCAGTGTGTGCGTATGAGCTTGCTCATTTTGTGGAATGTGTGCGTACATACTGTGGAGTAAGCATCTTTGCCTGTGGGTGTGTTTGGTCTTTTCGCCATGATCACATTTATATCTGTCTATGTTTTCTTTTTCCCTTCCTGCTGATGCCATCACAACATACATTGTGACTGATGACAGTCGTTGCCACAGTCTGATGCTCTGCTGCTTAATGTCCTTTTTGCTTATTAATTAACTACAGGACATATATGCTGAGAGACACCTATTGATTCCACTGCTGCATTAATTGATTTTGTGCTTCACTAATCATATTGTTGTTGTGAGATCATTACCTGTCCTCTGCATTGTTTTGCGGTGGAGACCTGTGTGTTGTTTATTGTGTTGTACCTTGTTTTTCCTGACTTAAGTGTAGTTTTTATTTCCATTTGGTATGTTTTTAATATGATGATGTATAAATCACTCCAATTTCAAGGTCCAACACAGTGCTACAAGAATTGGTGATGATATGCTTTTCTAAACTATACTTTAAAAAAATTAGATAAAGCGTATAATACATTTACATTTGCTACATTAGTTATAACACAATGCTATTTTTTTATGTGAGAATTACAAGACTCAATCCTGCTATTTAAATCAAAAACAACAAGAGGACCTCGATGAGGATGTCTAAAGGCTTTGTAGCTGCTAGAAGGGAATTCTTCTTGTAGGGATGTTGACATGGTGCCAGGATCCAAGTACAATTATGATCCATTGAAGATGGTATTTATTTGATGAAGGAAAAGTGAAATGTTTTCAATGCTTCATCCATCTATTATCCAAACATGGGGCCTCCCTTTCAGGGTCACAGGGATGTGCTGGAGCCAATCCCAGTAATCTGAGGGCACAAAGCAAGATGCAACGTGGAGTGACCCGTCCATCGCAGAGCTACATATCGACAAACAACCCGCAACCTTCTACCTGTGAAACAACAGCGCTAACCACCAAGCCACTGGGATGCCATCATTGTAGGTTTGTTCCCCTGAATATACCAAAATATTGTAACTAAAAAATCTCAGAGTTGCAGAGCTGAACCATGTGAATGTCTTTGAAAATGTATTCTTCTAGTTTGTCCAACAGACGCTTAGGTCAAAAATCAAGTCTTCTGTTTCTCATATACGCACACAAGTGTTTCAGACTAACACAAACCTGTAAATGAATAAACAGATGGAAAAAGAAAAACCTGGATCATTTCATGGAATATTGGCAGCACATCCTGACAGCTAAGAAAACATGAGAGTGTTATCTGATATAAAACAATACCATTGTATCAGCGAGACAAACACATCCAAGTGTGTATCTGACTGCCAAGGGCTCCCTAGTGAGTCTGACCAGGGGTTACAGTGTAACCAAAGCGTCTGTCTCCTGCTCACCACCCAAATCAGCCAGTTCAGCTTGACTGGGCCCAGTTGTGTTGGTTTCATACTGACGGCTGTCGGGGAAAGGTCTGTCTGGGGTTCAAGTACATCGAAGTCATCTGCTCCCCTCCCACCGAGCCCCGACACAGATGGCTCCAGATGCATCTGGCACAGCACGGAGCAGCACCTGACAGTGTTCATTCACTCAAACACACGAAAAATGCACACGTACAAGTATAAACACATGCAAATACACAGACACATGCTCATGCTCAGGTATGCTCAGTTATTATACCTAAATGCATGTAAAGCCTCTCCACGCGCACCCCCGTGCGCACACACGCACTCATACCTTAAATACTTTAAAGCACACGCCCACAGCAGGAACATATGCTGCCACGCAACTACAAATCCTCACAGTAGCACGCATACGAATGAGCAATTAAAGAGTCAGATTACTGCACTCAAACGTAAACCCGCTCATATTGTGTTCAGTTTCAAACATATGCCAGGGCATGTGGTTGTGCAGAGTGCAGAAAACCTTTATCTCTACAGGAGCGGACACAAAGGAGAAGAGCGGGACAGCTAAGAGAAGTCAAAATGAATGCTCTTGCAATGTGTAATAGAAAAAGAAGGAAATTCAGAGCAATGTCTCCTGTTTTATTGTATGAGATGCTACGGCTTTTGAGCATCTGTGATGGATAGGGACGGTAAATGAAACATGAAGCAAAGTAGACTTTTGGATGGTAACAGAATTACATAATGGACCTTTTTTAAATAGCATTTCCTTCTCATAGACTACCATTTCAACCAAGATGAATTGCTATTTTCCATGTCATTTACAGCAGTGCACAGTATATATTATATCTAGGCATTAGAGAAGCGCACTTGGGATACTTGGCAGGTGATTCTCCAAGAATGTTTCCTTTTTTTGGCAGAGGGCTTGTGTTTCGGGGATGCCAGGGCAACTTGAATTAAAGATGAAATTTAGACTAGACTTACTGGTGCCACACAAAATAGGAAAAATGTTCTTGACTCAAAACTCCTGAAAATGGTTAAATGACACATTTCTATTTACGAGCAATTAAATTATTTGGATTAAACTGTTAGATTTAATCCTGTGACTGATCATTACTTTGCTTCCAGGGAGAGGTCAGGATCCTCATGTCCACTCCTCGTCTTCTCATCTTCTCTCATCTAGCTTAAGTCCAGCAGATCCAGGCAGAACACGGCTACGTCACAGCTGCTGCAGGTGAGCCAAGCATCCAACATAAACTACAGGCTCAGTGCATCAATATTATTTTTTCTTTACTTGCCTCACAACTTTAAACATTTAATTGCTGCTGCAAATGCATCTCACTGTCATTGAAAAATCTTAAGTTATATTCACTCTGTATAATATATAAAACAACTTATTAACTTGGAACCCTTTTTTTCCCAGTAGTATCCCCCACTGTGGCTTTGAGCCATGCAAATTTTTCATCTACATCATTTCATTGAGTTTTAATTAACACAACAAGGATTCAGTGTCCTCAAATGACATAACTCGGAGCACAAATTCAACCTCATTAGCTCTCAGTATCACTTAAGCCAAATGAAAGTGTGAAACACTGCACCCAAATTCAGCTTTACGTGTTAGATGATGTGCTTAATGAATTGAGTTGTTGTTCTATCAGTTATCCCTAAACTACCCAACTAAGCCTTCAGGCTATCCCTATAGCTACTTTGCTACTATCATTACTCAAAGATAAGAAGACACAACATCTCTTTACATCATCTTTCCTATTAGCGTGGCTTTCTCTGCTGCAATTCCTAAAAAGCCCAACTCGGAGCCCTCTTTGCTGAGTTTAAACACATTTAGTGTCAAATGGCTCCTTTTAAACGCCTCGCTGTCTTTATTTCGGAAAGTGTGTCATTTTCAGCTATCTGACTCAGCTCCTCTCTGCTCCATACTATAGAGACACGAACGAATTCGCATGCAGCCGCTGTAATGCAAAGTGTCAATTGCTGCTTCTGGCTGCCAGACAGCTACAAGTATTTACACTACAAATGTAACATCAGTCATTTCGAGACAAAAGCCACTGAACTTGTTTGAGGACCAGGGCACATTTACAGCTTACTGCTGTGCTGCAATATTCCTTTAAAAGAATTGCCAATTGTCGAGCAAAGACATCTGCAAGTATTGTGAGCATGGTTTCACTTCAAATGCCACTGGTTCATTAAATAAAGTGCAGTCACAACATATTAAATTTGTCCCTTTTGAATTATTGGTGCGTTGAAGACTATTTGGCGCATGAAGCCCCACCTGACTGTGGTACAGTTATGTCTTTAAGTGATCTATAAAATGTTATTATTTAAAACAAGCTCTTTATGGATTGCTTACGAGACACGCTTAGCACATGATTGATCTGACCTTTCACAGACTGTCGTTCTTTGGGAAAACATCAGCCTTAACCTTTTTTAGCTGGATTATGCCAGTGCCTCTTATATGCGTGAGTCTGTGCTGGATATGTACGTGCAGGAATACATAGTTGTGAGCGCATGTGTTTGTATGCACGGTAAAATGCCATCAGGCAACGCCTGTCTCATATGCTTTTATAAGGTTTGCTTCACTGAGATGAAAATAATACATTGCTGATTGATTGATCAATCATGTCTGGAAGGGGATGTGTGTGTGTGTGTGTGTGTGTGTGTGTGTGTGTGTGTGTGTGTGTGTGTGTGTGTGTGTGTGTGTGTGTGTGTGTGTGTGTGTGTGTGTGTGTGTGTGTGTGTGTGTGCCAAAGCTACGTACAGCTTGATGCAGAATGGAGATTGATGGAGGCTCGCTGTGAGGAAGATACTCAGTTATCTCCTTGTAATTAAAATCCACCTCATAAAGATTATTGACTCCCCACCACACAAACCAGCATGCTCCCACCGCTTGGCAGAGTTTGCAAAAGGACTTCTTAAAAAATGAAAAATAGCATATTAAACAGCACATATTTCCCATTTATGCAGAACATTTAGATGTGGTTAAGTTATCGTAATGTGCAATAAAACCTGGATGTGAAATTTGTAATCCACTTTGGAAAATTGCTTACTATATTGCTTTAACATCCCCTGAAAGAGCTTTTCAGATGTGTGTGCCAGGTTTATTGTATGCTATAATTTAAAAGTCCTCAATGCAGGCAGTAAATATAAATTTATTAGCGGTGGGTTTAAAAAGCCGGACTGAGGTAGCATGAGTGACTGGGTGCTTGAGCGTTTACAGTCTGTGAGTACATATAGTGGGCTTTTTTTTGATAAGTGTGTTCCTTCTGCTTCGCACGCAATAATGAATAATCTTAAGTAGTGATATTACTTTTCAAAGTAGATTTGATATGTGGCCACATGAAACTCCCAGTATAACTGATGTACTGTATCTGTTGGAACTTTTGCCCTTTTGTTCCTGTCTTCAGCAGGTGGAGAGCTGCTTAACTGGGGTCAAATCCCAAGTGTTTCCCGGGTCAGTTATTACACAGGACTCAAAAGGCTCTGGACCGCCCAGCCTGTTCAGCTGGCAGGCCATAGGGTATGTGTCAGAAAGACTGCACAAACAATGTTTTCAGGCTTCTCAAGTCTAAGGCAAAAAAAAAAAAAAGCCATATCTGCATGGTCTTCCATGTATTTAAAGCAGGTATTATCTGTAGTGAAGGAAATCAATCTTTTTGTTATTCTTTTTTTAACCTGCATTTTGTTCAGGCTGACAAAAAAAAAAACTTAACACAGTGTAAACAGCTGGAACTGGGTATTTGTGGAAAAGTTTTTACCGTCTATGTAAATGAAAAAGGCCACTTTATTTCATGCAGGTATGTGATGTTGTCGGGTGTACTAACCCTGAGTCCAGGGAAATCTCCCAAACTTCTGGGACTCTTTTAAAGATATTATATAGACTATGAGGCTTTGCAAATTTTTGCTGAAGAAAAATATTCTGAAATAGTTTCACAATTTGTAGAATCATTTTTATAAATTGCGGTGAACCTCTGCCCGTCTTTACTTTTGGGAGATTCTGTCTGCTCTCTTTAAATCCAGTCATGTCACTAATCTGTTGCCAGTTAACCTGATAAGTTGTAAGATGGTCTTTATGTATTTTCTTTATAATACTACTTAATTTTCTAGCCTTTTGTCACCAATGTTCACACTGTTTTGAGCATTGTGAATCCTTTTCATGAAATGGTAGAATGCCTCACTTTCAACATTTGATGTGTTTTCTGTGTTCTACTGTAAATAAAAAATGAGATTTGCCAGTCATTACTTTCTGTTGTTTTTTTTTTTAATATACCGTTTATTTGTCATCCTAACTTCTCAGGGAATTAGGTTGTACATCACACACCTGCATGTGTCATGTTCCTCATTTCAGACGGGGATGTAATGTACCGCATCATGTATGTGATCAAATGTGATGGTTCTATCTAGAAGCCAGTGACGTGTCATCCATCCCTTAATGTTTATATCTTTATTTTTATAGAATGAAAACGTCACCAAAGTTAAACCAGTTAGGAATCATTTCTCCCCTCTGTGTTTCCCTTCCTTATGCACTTGCTTCTCATCTTTTTCTCCAAATGAGCCTCCTCAAGGCCCCTCCTCACTTACTTTTTCACTCATCAAACCATAATTCACTTCAGAGGGAAGCATCATTAATGCACAGCAGGACCCAGCAGCTTGATGTTTGCTAATTATATTGTGTGTTTTACACACAGGATAACAATTCATTTGTTCGCGTATACGTAGTGAAACTTTTGCCACATGTGTATGGAAATCCATATTCCTGTGTGCTCATGCTTGTGTAGTTTTGCACCGGGGCTATGTGCATGCAAGTGCACGGCACGCTCTTTTCTTGCACAGAAGCTCCACACATCATAAGGCTGCTGTGAACTAAGTAATGATTGGCAAGCAGTCAAAATCTCAAGATCATTCTGACACATTAAAACTACATCCAATTTTAAATGCCTTTATACCCCCTCACACACACACACACGTATGCCACCAAGAAGAAAAAAAACTGACATGCACATTCAACCATGACACTACACTTCACATCACTCACGTTCTTTACAACCAAGGTGATCCTTTTAGTACAGTCAGTGCTATACCAAGAAACGTAGCTCTGACTTGGGCTAATCACGATGATTGGAGGTGTCCTTTGGCTCACCTGGGGGCTTCCAATCCTATTAGGCCAACAGTCCTGAGCCTAGCACACCCAGCAGCCGCTCGTGTTTGATCACTGGTGCTTAAAGCCCACACTTGTCCTCTTATGTTGCTGTTAAGGCATGGAAGAGAGGTGCAGCAGGGTGGGGGTTGGAGAGGAGGGGTTAAAAAGTGATCTCCTTAACTCTCTAGGGGGGCAGAGGGAGCAATCTTCTGCTTCTCCAGCTGAAGTTGGTCTTTAAATTTTGGATTTCAGTTGTAAGGCTGAAGACTGCAAGTCCTTTCTTTTTTTTTTTTTTTAGTTTCAACTTTTTTTCTAGGGATTGATAGGAATGAAAGACTGAAAGAGGAGGGCTGTAAATTGAATGTTGAAGGTTTATGTCTGAGTTGTTTTCACGTTAAGAGATAGTAAGTTGTTAGGAGGCTCACTAAAAATTCACACAGCCCATTTCACCCTCTCTCAGCTCTTTTTTTCTTGATTTTGCCTGTCAACTCTTTCTAACCTCGTTCTGTCTTTACCACATAATTTATCTAACCTCCAACCAACTCGCTCTCTCTTAACCTCCCTCCTGACTACCATTCTCCCTCAATGCATGCCCATCACTATGTCCCTCCTTTACCCCCTCCTCTTTGCTCTGGACCAAGAGCACCCAGCAAGAGCCATGTGTTTCCAAAGTGGACTGGATGGGAAATCGAAGCAGGGCTTCTGTGTTTATCAAGCCACAGCTCCGTCACCTTTCTCCTACTCCCATCTGGAAGCCCGAGCAAATTGGTGACAGCATCAACAATCCTGCAGCACACATGCTCCCCCCTTTTTTCTTTTTTTTTTTTCTGTGTGCACATCCACACACACAGTCACACTCATAGCACAGCACCTAGGTCTGTTTAGTTTTATTGCTGGTGTCAGGTGAGGAGTTGGAGGTAGGAGTGCTGTCTAAAGTTCAGCTTCCACACATATACACACACGAATACACTCACACACAGCCATTTCCACCCCTGCTGACACCTTGGCTAACGAGACCTGTGAACTGCACTGACAGAACTCCGGGACTTGTCAGAGTCCTACTCATTTAATGCCAAAACCTGGCCCCAGTTCTAACCCAACAGGGTTTCTGTATGCACAACAAGCCACAATAGGCTGAACAGTGATTCTGAACATGAGCCTCCTGAAAAGTACTTCTCCTTCAGAATAATATTGTACAAGTAATACCTTTGTTACAGTAAACCAAAGTAATATTTTTTTTTTAAATTAAACATTTAGGCAGGTATTACAATGATGTGACATGAAAGCAGGGCAGAAAAAAAGTAGGTTTGATTTGATTATCATCATCCTATCGATGTGCTTTCTTTTATTTGATTTCAAAGTTTTTCTGCTCCTCTCTTAGTTTTCTACTTGCCTGTATATCTGCGGTTCCATGGATGAAAACCATCTTTACACAGATATATGTTGTATTTCACTGAACCAAAGTTCTTTTTGTCATAACAAGTGGCTGTGTATGAAAGGCTTTGCATTGGTTTCTACTCAGTATCTTCTTTTCAGTGGCTCCTCTCTTTTTTTTGCTATGAGCATCTAAGTGGTGGATAAAGGAAAGTTGACTCAGGTTTGAGCCCTGCACAGTCTCACTACCTTGGAGATTAACTACACAAACAATGTCTGGCAATTGTGCCTAAGCACTTATAGTAATGCCATTTAAGAAAGCATTGATCCACCCAATGCAGGGTCAATCATTGGATCAATGGTGTGTGGGTTGGTCGACTAGAAGGCTGATTCACTGTGTGAATGAATGGACGGTTGGATAACGGATGTATAGACAGCTCCATAATGAATGGATGCATGCTCATATGGATTGATTCATGGTCTGAGAGACTGTAGCATGCAGGGCAGTAGTGTCAGGTCTGAACAAAGATGAACTTGTGTAGGTCTAGGTCCGTTTGCCCTTTTTTGTGTGTGTATGTGTGCATTTTGTCTGGTACACTTTTCAAAGACTCCCTCTTTCAACACACAAGTTAATTTGTCCTTTATAAAGAGTCCTTTCATCAGTGGAATGAAATTTAATTTCAGAGCTTTAAACCAGCTTTAGGCATTTGAGTGATAATGTATTAGAATGTATTCAATGTGGAAGGCAGTGAGGTCTTACAGTATGTTTAGCAGTTACAGTTTATTTACTAAAATGGTACGAAAATCAAAAGTAAGAAAAAAAATGATGAAAACTAGCTGAAAAGTGTCTTTGACTTCACGCAACAGTGTTGTGGTGTGTCACCTTACAAAGCTATTTCCAGGAGAGCTGTGCAAAGTGTAAATAAAAACAGATTGCGCGTTTTCTTTCGTCATTTCGCCGTTCTCTTGAAATGGGTTTCCGGTTGGGGTTTCCGGTTGAGATTGGCGGGTTAGTGCAGGCCGTATCCTGGAGCTAGAAGGTAAGTTTAAAGTTTGTTTGGCATTTTTTTTTTTACTTTAGGCGTATATGCGCGGTCAGTCCGATATATTTTATTAAGTAAAAGACAAATTGACAACGCGTTCAGGATGGGGCCAAACAAATAGCCGGGCGATGTAGGATTTAGACGATATTAAACAGTCATTGGACTTCCTGTCAGAAGAGGTTTCTGCTGTCGGGATCCAGCAGAAAACGATCTTGGACCTGGCCGAGGAGGTCAGATCACTGACACTCCAGAACTCCGAAAAGGAAAAGCGGATAGCTTTTCATGGAGAACCGAGTGTCGGACCGTCGCCGGCCTGCGAGTAAAACGTCGCTCGTGGGCTCGCGCGGTTACGTCGGAGGTGGACAGGGCCGCGCATGAGAAACTGTCGGCGTCCGTCGAGCAACAGGTGGCTTCTTTTCTCCAATCCAAGAGCTCGACCAGTAACACCGTCGACGCCTGTCACCCAACTACAAACCAGCCATAACTGAGAGGTTTGTCAACAATAAACGCAAACCGGAGCTGCTAAAACGAGGAAAGAAGCTGAGAGGATCGGACGTCTACATCAACAAACATCTGACCAAACGGAAAGGCCCGGTTCCTGAAAAGGGGGAGATCCTGGCTACCTGCACCTCAAGTTGCAGGGTCTTCATCAAGCTGATCGGAACACCGGAGGAGGCGAAGGTTCTGGTCATCAGAGATGTGGAGGAGCTGGAGAGATTTAACTGAGCACCGACGGGACAGAAGGTAAAACAGTCAGTAAGAACTCTTCGCCATCAGGACGACACCCAGTACTAGCAATTATTCACCATCATCTGTTGACAAGAGGTCACCTTTTACGGTGGTGAAATACTATGAAATAGAGCTGAAAACGTTTAATTACACAGAGTCCAAACATCAGGACATGGAGGATGACATTGACCCGATAATAACATCTATCTATCTATCTATCTATCTATCTATCTATCTATCTATCTATCTATCTATCTATCTATCTATCTATCTATCTATCTATCTATCTATACATTGGGGAATAGATTTATTTTATAGATTTGTTTATTTTATAAATTTATAACAGATTTATTTATTAATGTAGATTTATTTTCAAGGGTTTCAAAGGGGTTTGACATTTTTCAAATGTGTGTATGCACATGTGTTTATTTATTTATTTTATTTATAGGTTTATACTAGTGTTAATGTTGTTACGCTTTTTACAATGGTTTTGCCTTTTCTGGATTAAATCATTAAAATCAAATCAAAAATCAAATGTATGCCCTAAATGTATTTAGAAAAGAAAAATAAATAAATATTGGCGCGAGTAAGACATTTCTTTGTTTGAAGGGGAAAAAAAGGTTCCTTTTGTATTTGGTGGTAACGTGGCTGTAAAACCTACCTTTTTATGTGGAAATCGTCCGCCTTCAAGCCGGCCGACTACACAGTGAGCAACAAGGCAGCCGTTCCTTGGTGAGCGGTTTTGACACAATATACTGTAAAATGTTGTTGTTGTGTCATTTAGCTGCAGATGTACTTATCTCATTTTTGGTATTTTCGTTGCTATCAGTTTGTCAACTCCTCTGTGAGGTTAGCAGCTCTTACAAGGCCGTCTACTGCACACAGCAACGTTTCCTTTTCATATACACTATGTTCACGTAGCATGGAAAAGGAAATAATCACTTCAGATTGTCCTGAAGTTAAGATTGTATCTTGATACCCCCCCACCCCCTGACATTTTCAGTTTGCTTAGTTTTTGTTTCTAAATTTGAATTTTCAGCTTTAAAAAGCAAATGTTAGAATAACAAATTTAAAGGTGGACTTTTCATGGTGTGTGTTAGTGTGTGTGTGTGTGTGTGTGTGTGTGTGTGTGTATGTGTGTGATTTTGCAAAGAAGAGTGTGAAATTGACAGAGATATGACTTTAAAAAAATAAAATAAAATAAAAAAAAGCAGTCATTGTCATTAGCATTTCTTTGGATTGTTGTGTGTTTACACCAAGGTTGATCGACCTACTTACCCAGCCCCAGACAGTACCACATGATGAAATCAAGCATGTTCCACCTCAAGGGAGAGGTGCAGATCCCTTTATTATTCGTACATGTGAGACACATTTGAGTGAAACGTATCCACTCCTTTACAGCAGTAATCATTCGCTGCGCACAGAGGTCATGCCTCCTGACAAAGTGAAAAAAGGCAGAGAGCTTCTTTAAAATTCTGTAAGAGATGTCAATTGTGCCCTCTGCATATTTCTATGGAAATTTTGTAAATAGATCCTTTGTAAATAGCTTCTCTCTTGCCAATCACTCTGTCTGCTCTGTGCATAGCAGCATTAAAAATTGATCCTTAGCCGCACCAGGGTGAAATGCTAACATCGCTGCCAAATGACTGATTAAAAAGAAAAACCTTTAATCTTTGCTTTAAAAGTGTCTACTGCTTTGGCATGCTGCTCCCTGTGCTCCTCTATCTTCCAAGGCTGTGGAGGGAAGGAGGGGGTCGCCGTGGGGGAAACGGGGTCACGCTTCATGTAGAGTCAGCGCTGTACAGTGATATAGCCTGAGAGGTGAGGGATTTTACCGAGTCCAGGAATCAACATGCATTGCTCTCTTCTCAATTTAACCTTAACCGAAAGGTTAAAAACACACTTGAGCGTTCCGCAACAGGGGGCCAATGTGTTGCAACCCTGCCAATGGCATGCAAATAACCGGCTTTTGTGTTTTTTTTTTTTTTTTTTTTGTTTTTTTTGTTTCATTTTTATTTATTGTTTATTTTTATGCACGTTAACACAAATCAACAGGACATTACAGTGAAGTCTGATTTGACCAAAACTAACATGTAAAATGAACAATGAACAAGGGCTTGAACTAAAGAAGATGAAACGGGACGTTAGTGTTTGCTGGAGGTGCTGAGAAGTGTGTTTTTGTTTCAAGTCGCAGAGAAAAACAGCCGGTGTGCTCACCCTGAATCTCAGAGCTTGCTACAGGGACCTTGTCAGCAGTCTTTTACCAAAGGAACTCGCAGAGAAAGAAAACACAGACCAACTTAGAAAAACAAACCTCTTCTTTCACATTAATGTGTTTACTTGCTTGCATAAGATGCAACTGAATCTGCAGCTCACTGGCCGTTCAGCAGCTCCAGAGCTCTCGCTGAGGATCACTTCTGAATGACCCCCCCCCCCCCCAATTAGCTTCAATTTAGTGTTTCATTTAATTTCGTCTGTAAATGCATACAGAACTAATGTGTGATGTGTTTATATTTTTTTAAAAATGCACTCGAGCAAATGGTACAACCCTTGAAACATCAAGTGGAGAATATATAGTCGCCTCTCAGAATAATTCAGCGAGGGGCCACTAAACTGTCACCCAGAACCACACACACACACACACACACACACAACTCTCGCCCCTCCCTGTCTCTCCGTCATTCAGGTGTTTACTGTCATTCATACTCAGGGTTTTGTATAATCCTCTCACCACACCTGAGTGCTCCCAACTCAGTGTCACTGGATTTACTCCCCCCTCTCACACTTCCGCTCTCCTCCAGCATGCAGCCTTTTTCATTTTGCATCACAGTCATTCTTTTACACACACTGTCATTTCTTATGTAAATAACCACAGATAAAAAGACAGCAACAGACATTTTAAGAGTTACACACCCCACTCAGCGCATATGTTTTCAGTCATCCCGTCTCATCACCAAGTTTGTTTGTAGAAGTGTCTTTGCCTGTAGCCATAAATTAGGGGTTGTGATTTTACTCATTGAGACAAACGAGAAAGACAATGAAACATGCATAAAACAAAAGATGTGGAGAAGGTGAGGGGGGAGAGGGAGATGGAGCAGAGGAGGGTGAACTGAAGGCAGAAATGGGCCAGTATGTATTTCTGCTCTACTTTCACTTCAAGAAGGCTTCATTAAGAAGTCTGTTTCCAGAGCATGGAGGAATCTGTTTGTGTGTGTGTGTGTGTACATGTGCAAGTGTGCACTCTCCCAATGCACATATGGTGAAAGGTTACTGCGTGTAGAAGCACATGCACACGTGTGCTTGCTGTAAAATTATTTGTGTGTGTTCAGTGTGAGAGTATTCTAAATTATTTACACCCAGAACTCTCTAATTGGTATCAAGTTTTTAAATGGGGTCAAGTGAGCAGTTTCATGCTGCTTTTCTCTTGCCTTAAGTCTGTTTCACTGCATCTGGAGCTGCAGTGCTGCTGTTTCATTGGACTTTAACCTCTAAATGCTGTATTTGCCTATTGAATGGGACTCTGCTCCAATACTTGTTCAAAATAAAGGGTGCAGTTTCTGTTTTCATCCATTCATTCATTTTTTTTTAAAAACCATAATAAGGCTGTTTTAGTTCATCTACTCATGTCTGTTTTAATGTGGACAAGTATAAACATCAGTAAAAACGCATATATCAGCCGCGTCTGACGAGGAAAAAGTCTAGTAGAAACATTCGTCTACATCTCTAAATTGTAGCTGTGTTATGTTGTGAGATGAAAATATTTTACACACTGTGGTTTTGTATAAGGCAGCTTTCATGTGACACACCAACCCGTCACCTTGGATTTATTGTTCAAGCCAAACCATGTTTGTTTTTCTTTTTCAATACCTAACCCTGACCAACTTTTAACAAACCTGGAAAGTGAAAAGTTATTCGACAGCACTGAGTTAGATGGAGCCCAAATGCAGTTCTTTTGCGTGACAGTGTGCGGTATCACCTTCCATCCCCTCTTACTTCCTATAAGTATTTGGAGCATGTTGTCGTCGTATCACTTTTATGGCATTTTGACATTGTACAAAACATGGGCATGTTGCGATTTTAAAGGCTAAGATTGGCCTGGAAAGGTTTTGGAAACCCAGAAATTGTAGTAAATTAACATGTTCAACACATTTTGATGGTACACATTTTCAGCCGTGTACCATGGTAGATATTCCACATACTAGAGTGAGACTACATCACAAATGCACACAGACCTCAAAGCAGCACACAAGAGCTGGGATTAGATTTCAGACCTACTATAAAGCCAATTACAACTACACTGCACACTAATAAAGATGGCATTACAAGGGCAATTCTCTGGCCTGCATACATGCATTCGCAGTCTTAAAGCAAGCGAGCCTCATGTCACTCCAAAACTGACACCTTGTCACTTTGTCAGGACCACTGTATATCAAATGGCAATTTATATCATATTTCAATGAGCAGAGTTAACAACAGGCTCCTGTCTCTGCGTGAGGCTTGCACATCCTGACTAGTCTGTGCCATGAAAACAGAGTAAAACTGAAACTTTTTGATTCTTAGGAAGAAAAAAAAAGTAATTTCATTACTTCAATGCTTTAATATTTGACGCATAACGGCCCCGTACTTAGTAAGTTGCAGTGTCCTTGTAGATGTGAGCACAAAGACGAAATAAGGTTACCAGATTCTCCTTTTTTGAGCGTTCTGAGATTTGCACATTTGTAAAATGATCCTGAGATGCGTACTGTGTACAAGTTGAAATGTTTGCTTTTATCCACCAAGCTTAAAAAGAAAAATTAAAGGGGGCAAATTTATCATGATTGGCACAACCTCAAAATGTATTTCCTTTTCTCCTGTTAGGACTTCTGGCCATTTCAGCATAAGGTAAAGCAAGATCTGGAGAGACCAGAAGGTTCTGAGGAGCGTGAGCTGGAAGGAAGTAAGAGTGCAGAAAGAGAAGAAAGACGTGGACAAAAAAAAACAACCAAAGATGGAGGGAAATGGAGTGTTACATGATGCAACATTTGCCATTGCCAGGACTGCAACGGTGATGGTCGGGACAGGAAATAGCCACTCATGAATCAAATCCGAGCAGAAGGATAAAAGGAGGATTACAGGATGTCAGGGTCGTGGGAGCAAAGGAAAGAACCAGGCAGAAGCAGATGAAACGGTCTGCACATAAAATTTGCTGGACTTCAACTTTAACTTCAGTCAAGGGAAGAGGTAGGAATGTCGCCAGCTGTTGACTAGAAAACAAGTCCAACTCTTACTGGAGCTGGAGTGTTAGAGGTTCGTGCAAACAACAATAGAAAATGTGTTGGGCAGTGGACATTATACCAAGACGGAAACATTACAATGCCCTTTTTTGGACTTGGATTTTTTTTTTTTCTTCATGTTATATTGAATGTTTTAGCAGTATGTGTTTAGGATCTGCAGTTGGAAGTTTGCACAAAGCCGTTTCCTGGTAGCATGATAAGGCAATAAACTTGTGTCAGTCATGAGGTAAAACCTTGAAAATCAGCATTAAAGTATTGCAGCATGAAATGGTTATTTGCAAATTTACAAGCAGCAAGACGTGGGTGCAGTGGGAGTGTAAATGTTCCTATGACTAATTGATCAGTCTTGACAATGACATGCATGTTTATGCACTACATATACAATACACTCACTGTATAACACTGTAAAATACATTTTTACAAACGCATTAAATATATATATTTTAGCACTGCTTTCACATTTGTTGTTCTTTAGTTATTTCTTTGGAAGAGAGCTGCACATCTGACTGAGCTGTTCCAAAAATCTTGAAGCAATAGCAGCATGCTGCAGTCCCAGGCTCGCGTCCAAACCCAGACCTCCTTGAGGATGTACGTGTTCTGGGGTTCGGAGGATTGTCTTTTCAAGTTTGACTATGCAGTGGCCTCAAATCAACGGTTTACAATTCTTCTACCAACCTCAGCCCTGGAGAGTAGGTTCAAATGTCTTCTCCTTTGCCCCAAATGAAACCACAAGTTGAGACTTTGGTTTCACCAGCTTCCTCTTCTGAAAGATTCAAGCATTCTTCTCAACACAGAGAAATCTACGGCTTCATTTCTTTCCACTGTATCATCGTGTAATGTTAAAAACATTAAAAAGCAGCTAAGGACTGAGTATTCCTCTCTGTTTTCATTTTTATAATTTTTCTCCAGGGACCATATACAAAGCTCGAGTTTTAGTTTCATGGTGATTGATAAGTAGCTCTTTGCTCTGTAGGAACTCCTCAAAACCGTCTCCAAAACCGAACCTTGGGACTCTTGTAACTCCACAGTGAGAATTTGGTTAATGTGCTCCCATTGTAAAACATTTCTTTCTACAAGCAATATAAACTTTGACCTTATTTCAAAATACGAAACTTTAGCTGTGAAAGCTGTTTGAGAAACCCCATTTTTGAGGTCAGAGGTTCATCTTTACCCCACATACCAAACCGCATTCATTTTAATGCATAAAAAATGTTATTTATTAATGGCATGAGAGCTGCTCAGATGTTGGCCTCCTGGAAGTCATTGTATGCCCATCTCTGCGCTGTTAGTCGGATATCTAGGCTACTAGGGCTCAACTTAGTGTAAGTAAATGTACTCGCTGCAGAGAGAATTCTGTATGATAGTTTCTCAAAATAAGTGAGCTGATTTAAAAAAAAAAAACAAACAAACCAGCAAACAAAAAACTGCTTCCTTTGAGTATAGTTTGTTCTTAATGTCTTTGCAGTATTTCTTTCTACTTTTTTTTTTTTTTTTTTTTCCATTTGTCCTAAAATGTCTCGTCTTCCCGTGAGGATTTTTTTAGGAGGGGAACCTCTAGCTTCTTTATTCACTTCTTTGTATTTTACTTACTGAGTTTTGGTGTTAATGTGAGCTATGGGGGATGTAATTTTCAGGTGAGCTTTTTTAAAAAAAAAAAAAACAAAAAAAACGATTGTTACTACATTTACTATAGGATGCGTTACTGTATGTGAACCTAACTTCACAGACATCCAGTTCTGATGGCATTGAGACGTCCATCAACGTGCTTCCGACTTTCCCTATGCTTTGCTTCAGTTTGAGTAGGTGTTGGTTGTGTGCATCACGTCTCTGCCCTGCAAGACTCCTGTCAATCGATTCAAGGTGAGACCTGTCGATTAAACACCCAGAGCCATGCTCTCTGCCTAACCCCGGGGTGATTCAACCCGCACCCCACTCCTACCACCCCACAGGCATGCATACACACCCGCTTCACCTGTCATCCATCTATACCTCCATCAGGGCCTTTATTGATCTTCTCAATCCAGCCTCTTCACCCCTTGCAGTACAACATTGGGGCCAGGCAGTGTCTGTGCAGGTTTAATTTCTGGCAGATTTACAATACAACTCAAGTTATTATTTAACTCTTCCAGCTTCGGTGTGGTCTCTGATTTAACGCCCTGGGAGAGGATGAGTTACAGCTGACACTGAGAATCTGCCGGGGGTTGGAATGGTAGGCACCCCATTCATAACTCAGCCACTGAATGTGTAGTTAGTCAATCACTTGATCTGTAATCACAAATGCTGCCAGAAATTACATGAGTGATGAGCTGTAATAAAAGCACTTACTTTTCCTGCTCTGTCTCTTAAGTGTTATTGGCAGACCCCTCTCTCCCAGGAGGCCATGGCTGTGAAACAAAATCCCGATATAAACTGCCTCATTGGTCCCTGCCTCACGCTCTGCCTCTGTGGTGTACTGTATGCATGTGTGTGTGCGTGCATGCGTGTGTGTGAGTGTAAATGCACAGTGCAGAGTAATACAAAGCTCTTTTTGACAGTCTCTTTTTAACTCCTGCCTTCTTTCACAATCTTCACTCCACTAAGAAGGAAGTCATCCTCATCCCCGTCATTTATAATCTCTATTGTCTGCAAGGAAATACACTGACTGTGGCTGTTTTTGAACAGGCCTGGCGCTGTTAATTGTTAAATGCAACACGCAACATAAATAATGCTTTAAAAGTGTTGCTATGCAACAACCCCTTAAACACAACAGGTAATCAAACATCCTGAGGCCATGACATGAAGCTTTTTTTTAACGGTGTGCGACTTCCAGCTCCATGGCCTTTATCAGGAGGTTGTGCATGGCAGCATTATTGATACAGACCTCTGTAATAATTACACAGTGCCGTGCATGCACTATTGATTAAACCTATTGATAAAATCATATTTTACTGTAAAGGTCTGTTGATTTGATGCATTACAGCATAAATCTTTCCTCGCAAGCAGCTGAGTTGGAACTCCTACTGCCGAGTGATGGATGCTCCCGAAGATAAATACGCAAGCACGATTGTTTATATCTATTGTTTGATTGAGGTAGTAGACAAAGGAAACAAGTTAAAGGCAGAGATGTAATGATACTCGTATCCATAGTCTAACCATATAAACAGACAATCCCATGGAGATGACGAGTGATATCTGCTATCCAGTTCAGCTCATATGAGGTGATATATAAGCGAGGGTGTTTATGGAGTCACTGCTCCATCTTATCATGATTTGTGTTGTCAGCAAGGGCTAAATCTGCATGGTGGTAATAGTTTTTGATGCGGTTCAAATGCCCCATAGTGAATGTGAAATAGAGATGAATGTGACAGATTGTACAGGACTTGTCCTGCGTAGAAATGGCCTTCAAAACTCACGGTCCCACAGGAAGGGAAGCACAGATGTTGTAATGACCGGTATGCAGGGAAATGTTATTGCTGTTACTGAAATGGTAAAAATCTGATCCTCAAAGTTGACCTCAGCACAATGAAATTCATGTGACTGAGGAGAAACACTATACTTAGGCTATGAAAGTTTCTCTGCTATGAAATGATTTTTTGTCACATTTAACTTGCCAGGAAGCTGAAGTACGGACTAATGGAGAGGTAAATAGAAAGTGTCAGGTAATATGCTCAGGTGCCTATGGTGTCCCGCATTATCACCCTTTGAACTCGCCATGGAAAAATATAATATGTGTAAAAAGAGAAAAGAGAAATTTACTACTATTGGAGGAAAGGAAAATAGATCTTTATGGTTCAGGTTAAAAAGCAGCTTACTAGACCATGTTTCCGCTTTGGTCGGCAGTTCAAAAGCTTGTTTTCTTTTTGGACTTTTCTCTGGCTGGATTCTGAACCACTTGGGGGTAGTTTGCAAAGACTGTGGTGCACCAATGCCGGGCTGGTTTTCACATTTAAGAGCCAAAGAGACATGGAGTACATGCTCGTGTTCAAGAGGCTCGCAAACTTCTAAAAGCTAGGATGTAGAGTTAATTGCTGGCCCAGTAAGAGTCGGGCTGCTCCTGCAAAACGCTGAACAGCCTGTCCGGCTGCAGCCGGGAACAGAGGGGGGAAAGTGATCTTAATCAGCCGTTGTTTGCTTTGTAAACATGAAACGTGCTTCCAAATGAACTATTTTAAATGTTCTGGAATTCTGATGAAATTCAAGATTAATCTTGGTTTTGTTCTCTTTTTATGAAAATGTGTCAGCAAAAGACAAAATGATTCAAGAGTCTCTAAAAGGCCTGGAAATTAATAGCAGCAAAGGGGCAATATTTAACATAGAAGAGTCTTTTGGCTCCTAATTAAAGTACACCTCTGGCTCTGCATATACTAATTTCGTCCCACAGCCTTCTGGAATGCTGATATATAAACTTGTGGAAGAGCAGCAATGCCGCCAGAATGCTCCCCAGAGCTGGAGGGAGAAAAGGCAGAGCAAGACAAAGACTGTTTTTAATCTGAACAGGAGGCGTACAGTGGCGATTCGCCGCGACGTGGTGATTGATATGAGTGAGCAGTGTATTTAGCAAGTCTGACAGGACAGGAGAAAGAGAGTGTTTTGTACCCATCCTTACATTTATCTCCCTCCATAAATCAATGCCAATGGTATGCATAAATTTGGATGAGCAAACATCGTATTGCTGAGGCTCAGGCAATTCCACTTTGACCTTTACGTTTGGCTTTGGTCACTGATGCTAAATGCAAGCTATGACCTTATGTGGCCTTGGGCTATTCATATTTATTAGCCATGAATCTTGATGGCTCCACAAACATGGGCTACAGTATGACGCGAAGTCACAACGCATCAAACATCCTGTTGCTGGGGATGGAAAATAGCATTCAGAACCTTAACTTGTAATAAAACCCAGTTGATGCACATCTGTGTGTCTTTAAAAAACCACACACGGACAAATGAAGACAATATACGATTATGTCTTTGGCTGTCATCAGTCGGCATCTTTATTGCTTTATTCCATTACCCTGTACCCAGCAGGACCTTATGATGTCCTATGTCCCTTCTAACCTTTGACTCCAGCCAGTGGTTTAAAGGTTCTGCACTCTGCCCTCTCCCATTTGACCTGTCTGAAGTATACCTTCATAATTACCCGTCGCTATCAAATGCACATATGAGAGGGTGCAGGGGCAGGCGGCCGAAGTCTGTCCCGTAACCTCTTGGCCTCTGTTTCATCCATAATGCTTGAAGCAAGCACAGCAGGTTTCTTCCCCCTGCCCACAATCACATACTGTATTAGTCTACATGTCCAAGTTATTGATGGCGCTCTAGAAATATTTTATTGGTCAGTCCTGACCTTTGACTAGGCCAATGCAAACACTAACCCCCCTAAAGCTTCCCATCGACATGGATATATGTATGATCAGATGGCTAATAGAAGTATAGATTTGGTGTGAAAGACCTAGTCATTTGGATTTCAACGATTTGAGGGTCAGCATTGCCTTCGCCACCCTGCATGTTTAAGATCAATGAGCAAAACACATACTAAGTTGGTTCTAAAGGAAAAAGTATTCGCAAGCGCTAAGAAAAGACTTTTTGGGAAAAATAAAATAAACAATGAAAGCTAGAAATATAATGTTATGTAATTTTCAACAAAAAAAAAGTTCAAAGCAAAAATAGCAAACGGAAAAGTAAATGTATTTCAAAGTGCTGAATCCCTTCGTCGCCTCATCACCTTGTCCTTTCCCCTTACTTCACATAAGTCTCTTCATCAAGAGGAGTGTAGCTTTCGCTGAAGTACCCACAATTAAGATAAGCCCGACCACAACTGAACAATTACCTGGCAGCTTACCTTTTCTGAAGGCACTTAAGAACGAAAGGACCCCTGAGGAGAGAGGCGTCCTGAACAGAACAAGCTCTTCAACAGGCCAGAGAGAGGCCGCGAAGATGTAATGTATGAGAATGGAGGGTTAGAGAGTGCGTGTCAAAGAGACGGTCAAATGATAGAAACAGAGAGAAAGACAGTATGATAGTGAGATTACATAATCCTCTGTTTGAAAGGAGTATTTGAGAGCGCTGGTGGTGTCAGACATGAGGGGGCTTTGTGGAGGTTTACCCTGGAGAGGTGAGCTTAGTGGGGGAATCTAGTGGAGCGCCAGGTGACCAGTGCTCTGTCCCCAAGCACAGATTTCAGCTTATGGTTTGTAAACATGGTTAAATTGAATACAGAGAGCTGATGAGAGCTTCCTGCAGGTCGGATTCACTTGTATCAAGATCATTCTGAATATTCATCCTCTTTTATATTGTCAACTATAATGTAAGCAGCTATGTCTTGTGTTCAGTGAATTTTAAAGAGTTTCCCTATTTTTCAACACCAGTAAGGATGTTGCGGTCTACCATCCAACACAACGGGGCGAGTTTCAGCACTGTGTGATATCTGATCCCAAAAACCCTGCAGGGTAGCCACAGCAAATCAACAATGGATTAATGGATGTGGTTCGGCTCATAAATCTCTGCGGGAGTGGAAAGCATTCGAGGACAGTGTGTCTGCAGTGGTGTGCTTAATGTTACAGGCAGTTTGGGTTTCCCATCGTTCAAAGCAGTGACAGAGTAGTAAAGACGTGACAGCATCTTATGTCTGTGTTAAATCAGTTAAAGTCAGGGAAGCTAGATTTCCAGGCTACAAGGCCGATACCTGCGCGGGTGAGGATTCAGTAGGAACGGTAAGACGGAAAAATAAAATAAATTAAGCCAAAAACTTCGTTACCCTTCCATAACTTTCAGCGCGAAGTGAAATAGCTTCAAGCATCATAGTAAAGACAGAAGAAGAAAAAAAAAAAAAAAAAGACATGCTGTGCAGACATGCCCTAATTCACTTGTGTCAGTACAACCCTTCAACCTTAACCTAATGGAGTAAGGCCTTGTGCTATAGATCACAGTGGTTAACAGTTAGCTATTCCTGCAGGTGTGTAGGGAATGGCAGTAACAGCTTCCATTACTGGAGAGAATGGCCCAACTCCCACAGTCCCCTCCAGACAGCGCTGTCATTACCTATCCATTGTGAGGCCTGAGAGGGAGCTGTAAGTATGGCAGACTTATGGCTTTGATAGAGCGTCTGGATGGTCTCCTCTGGCTCGGCACAGGATAAGGAGGGAAGGTGGTATGAAAGGGAGGCCAGACAGAGGGAAAGAGATGGAGGATGAGGATGAATCGAACACCTCCTGATGCCCCAGCGCCACCGCACCAGCCCAGCCCCCTGATGTGCTTGTAAGTAGAGTGCAGGCTGTTAGGTGGGGTGGGTTATTTGGTGCTATTTTTACAAGAAACGGGTTGATTTGTCTTAGGCCATTACCGTCTATTACAGCTGTGAGTCTTGGGGAAAAGGTGGGAAGCGGCAGACGCTGGCATTCTGCCTAAAGAGAAATCAATGAAACAAATTAATCCTTCGCAGGCTGCAGTGACACTGTAATCCATCATTCAGGGGGCGCTTTTACACGCTGAATCAGGGAGCAAGGCAGGGAGGAGGAGATATTGGCGGATAGGTGGGTGGGTGCATGTTGGCTGAGTGGGGGGAGGGGGGATGGGGGGAGCAGGAGCAGGAGCGAGCCCCTTGGGGACAGGGGCAGACATCCATGGCTCAGTAACAGTGGTGTAATGGTGGGTGGTGGCAGAGAATTGAGCGGCTTTGAGCCCTTTTCTTTACACCCTTGAGCTGCCTGTGTACATATAGAGCAGCAGAAACAGGAAAGGAAGTAAACACAATCAGCTGGACTGCACTATGGACATGGACATGACCATTACTACACGCATGCCTACATGTTCTTCCCGTTTTTTGTTTTTTTTTGTCTCAGCTGGATCTTTCAACCCTACCGCACTGTTTGCTGATGACGAGAACAAATCAGGAGCGTTATCATTTATTTATATTGGAATTGCAGGTAGCAAAGTGGCTGTTCATAGAATATGAAAGAGGAGGAGTCGAACAGGAAACAATGGAGTGAGCCCACTTTGTTTTTTTTTTTGTTCTGTTTTTTTTTACAGTTGCATTTTTATATTACTTATTGCACTTTTCAGAGCCATTGTCTTTCTTTTTGGTGTAATATTCTTTATTGTTCCAGTTAATCTAAATAACAAACCGGGGTCCAGGTGGTCCCACCCACAGATGTGCTAGAAGCTCACTGCCCTCTTCCCTGAAAAGACAAAATTACACTAAAGCGCAGCCCACCATCTTACTATTCAAAGCAGAGAGCTGTATACAGGCACCCAGATTTGCCTTTGTGATTCCCCAGCGCACAGCCAATTAGAGCTCAGATCTAGCTGTGTGATTTAGACATGTGATCGGCCTCCCTGTGAGGAAACAGTGTTGTCCAGTCCAAGAACTATGTGAAGCAGCTGTACCCTCTGATGACTCACATAACAGCCGACATCAAATAGCATCGCAATTCAAGTGGGAGTGTGGAGTGGGAAAAAAAAAAAAAAAAAAAAACAACACATAGGCTCATTTAGAGATTGATGTGTTTTTATTAAGATCTCAGCTGTATTGCATTGCCTTTTAGTAATCTTACATCATTATAAAAGCAAGTTTAAGAGCATGATCCTCTCAGTGTTACTGTATCAGCCAGCTTTGTTGGTCTCCAGGCTCCTTTGCGACACTGTGGCTGCTCTGCTGACGTTCATCTTTGGTGACTGCGTGTTATTACAGCAGTGACTTATAGCTGGATCTGTTGTGGAGGGCGGCTAGGCTCATAACACCAACTTCCTTCCATGAAAGAAGTACATGTAGAACAACCCACTTACCTTAACCGGCTTCCAGAGGAGGAAGGCCAATAGCTCCCTCATTTATCCTAAAGACACAGGTGGTAGCGTTCTGTGACAGGAAAATCAGAGGAAATACTGGGTGGAGTTTAAAAAAAAAAAAAAAAAAAAAAAAAGAAGAGGAAGAAGAATACAGAAGGGAGCTGAGTGAATGTGCGGGGAGGAGAAAAAGAGAAAGGAGAAACTGAGATTAGGCAGGATGGGGCAGCGGAGAGAGGAAGGGTACAGGGAGTAAGCGTGGGGATAGAAAGCAAGGAGGGAGGGAGTAGGGGGAGGACTGAAAGGATGGAAAAATGTGGGGAAATTGCAGCAGAGCGGTTGGTGTGAGGGAGACACAGTGAGAAATGTTGCCGAAAATGCTAGAGCCAGCAGCGTGTGTTAAGAAAAAAAAGAGAGAAAAAACAAAAAAGAAAAAACACTGCAACATATCTCATCTTTGACATCACTGACAGGCTTTACAAACACACACACACACACACACACACACACACAGAGTGTAGGGTAGCAGAGCTTCTCCTCAGATCATACACGCTTGTTTTCCTTCCTTCTGTAAACAAGGCTGATGTCAGGGATATTAAGTTTAACTAATGTTGTAATTCTTAATTTGAAGTGTATGTGCTTTAGGTTTCTCACTGCAAATACAATAAAACATGCTTTTGTGTAATGAGAACATTCTCTGCATCACTCACGGCTAAAAACAAGACATATTGAAAGGAGTGAGGAATGACGGAAATGAGGCGTGGGGAGGAGGAGGATAGTAGATTGTTGTGGAATGTTTGCAGTTCTGGCCAGCGCTCGCCGTCTCATTTGTCTGGATTTAACCTCAGCTCAGGGGTCAAAGTCCAAAGGGAACATCTGAGGGGAACTGGCCTGGCTATTACAGGCACACGAACTCAAGTAAACACGAAGGTGTGAAAGTGTCCCTCTTTTACTCTCCTACAGCATGCTCCAACACATGATACAAACTTTTGGGTTGCATATCTTTATACTAATAATGGCTGTTACAGTCGTTTTTTTGTTTTTTGTTTTTCCCTACAAAAGGAGCAGTGGTCAGTTTCCAAAGAGCACGCTTCAGTATTTCTCCAAAAGCAGATAATTAAAGTTTCACGTTGCTTAGACTCATTTCTGAGTAAAAAGAAAAAGCTTGGGTTGATAAACACACGTGCCATTACAGTGAATGAGAAAAAGGAAGACAATACGAAGACTGGCAATGACAGTCAAAGGAGAAGGCACAGTTAATTCATTACATGTATGATTATGTACACAAAAATATTCCTAAAACTAGTGCCAGGCGGTGTCATCACTCTTCACCATAAACTGCATCCCGCACCACTCGCGCCGCTTTGACGTGTCCCACTGTGTTTCCGAATGCCGGGCCGCCACGTTGCTCTCTATCTGCAAGGTGACAAATAACACAACGCTGGTTACGAAGAGCAAGGTTAGTCTTCCTCAGTCGAGTCGCGCGTACCCTTTGCTTCAAATTTCAAATTAAACTTAGGATAAAGCAAACGGGGACAATGTGACCCCCTTCACTGACCCACATAAACACATGACACCTTCGAGTCACATGACATTAAGACAATGGCAGGCAGCAACCCCACCTGGAACAATGAAAGTGGTACAGTTGAGCTGAAGTTTTGTTTTTAGTGAACAGCATAAACTTACTTAATACGACTCTTTTCTGGTCACTCCCTCCCCCACGGTAGGAGACAAATTGCCCATTTTTGCTGTTTAAAATGCAGCCTCCCTCCTCTTTTTTTTTTTTTTCCTGTCATAAAAAAAGAAACAGGTAGCGCAGCGGCTGATATTCATGCCTTTGAGATGCATCTTAAATCATACACCTTTGTCATTCTTTGGCCGGAGACATCAAACAGGTGCAATGAATAATTTATCTTAAGAGTTTCACATTGATAAGGTCACAATCTGCCAGGTCTGGACACTAAACCCGGGCCATCTTCACTTCACTGTCTTTTTACACACGTGTGCCCTCACACACACACACGAACGCCACACACACTCACGTCAGATGAAAATGTACTAAATTGCAAGTGTTTGCATGTGAGCGTGTGTGAGAAACGGTTAGGGCTATCATTAGGTTTGAGAATCATTTTGAGGTCATTTCAGTCATAAATGAGCAATACCTTTTAAAGAATTGATGCACTGCCTGTTGCGCGTTACATTTCAGAACCTATAAAGCGTTTTAACAGCTGTGGAAAAAGAAGAAGAGTCGAAATTAGAGAAAAACTTTGATCAAGTCATATATTCATATTTATAGAAGTAGTATATTCAAGCTGGCTCGATGCACTAAGAGACATCTTCCACTAAAACTGCCCAGGAGAGCTCATGAAGAAATTATATTGTTTTTTTTTTTTTACTTAATTGTTGTAAACTAGACTGCACCAGTGAGCTCAGTCATCCTCAGCTCAGTATGTTGATGGTTCAGCTACACTACATTTCTCATTAATCCCCTGCTGTTTGTTAGTTTTGGGAATAAATGGGGGAAATAGTGCATTGTTAATATCATGCCACTCAATTACTTGCAAACCAGAAGATAAAGAAAATTCAATAAGGTTGAAACGAATTTAGGCGAACTTGTGTCAACATTGTAAGTCATTATGACCGGCAACGTGGACATCGTTGTAGAAGAGTTTACAAAGGTGAACTGATTGGTTTCAGCAGCAGTGGCTGTCGGTTTATTTTGCTTGACAGTGAATTTACTCAACATTAACGTCAACGTCAGCACGGATGTGTGAATAAAGTCAGGTTGTGGGAGACCAACACTTTGACAGAGCAACGATGAGCCCTTTTTGCACCCCCAACCCCCAGGCCCGCAGGAAAACATTCCCCCACAGTGATGACCCCCTTCTCTCCACATCCCTCCTCCTCCTAGTCCCCGAATGAACACAATTCTTAAAAAAGGGAGGAAAAAGAAGGGGAAAAAAAAGCTTTTGCACTCATCTGTGCACCCATCTGTGTCGGACGGTAATCTCGCTCCTCTGTCGCTGAACTATACTTCTGCGGAGTGTTGTCGGATAATGTGAGGGCAGGATGAAAGGTAATCTGCGTGCAGAATTCCTAAAGCTCCCTTATCCTTGTTGAATTTCTCAAGAATTCCACCTTTGCCCCCCAGTTTCCCTGAAATAAATTACTTTAAGAGTCGGGTGCCTTCCCGCACCTTCGTTCGGGTCGCAGTTTTTGCGTTGCCCTTTTTTTAAACGCACTCACACCGGCGTTAAGTCTTCTTTTCATCCACTTGATTCCTTGAGGCTGCATCAATCACCGGATATTTGACAGGCACCTGGGGAATGACACGGAATGATTTTTCCAAACTTGTCTAAAAAATTGCACTCTCAGTACGTTTAGAAATGTGTTGATCAATTAAGATCCAGTCTTCCACGAGGCTCTCAAAGTCATAAACTTTATGAACAGTCCCAGCCATGAACTGCTACACGCGCTGATGAGACCAAATATTATCATCTCGGTTTTCTCTGTATGCGGCTCACCTGTGTCGGTGGTGTCATCTTTTATCACTGGATCCCAGAGAAGCACGCGCACTGTTCAAAAGCACTTTCCCCCACTTCCAGCGTTTGGTATTCCTAAAGTTTTGTGGGTGCACTACAAAATGACATTGTTTGTACTGTGGAACCACGAGGGTTTTGGTGCTAATGGATTTATAATCTCCTTCTCTGGGACCATTCAAAGTAATTAGCACATAGGCTCTAAAGAAATGATGGTTAGTGAGCAATAAAGCCATTGCCCATAGCATAAATTGACAGTGTCTCCAAGTTAACTCCAACCTCGAGCCTAATTAGAAAAGTCGTTGTAGTTATTGTCTTCAATTATAGTCGGGATACCAGGCCCTGGAAAGAGACTTTCTTCATCACGTGTAAAACTTTATAAGTGTGCAAGTCTCTGGAGACGCCAGCCCATATTCCAAATAATGAGAAAATAAACATATCTAGACATAACTCTGGAACATTCACAGTGGAGGAAAATTCCTGCTAAACGATCTAAACGCTTTTATAGCAGAGACATCACTTTAAAGTCAAATGCATTTGTATGATGAAATAACTTGAAAATTATTTTTCTTGTTAGTGTGCAGTTTAAGTTTATTCAGAAAGAGAGCCGTTTGTAACGGCTTGGTTAAACCTGAAATGGAAACGTTCCCTGTTTTTTTTTTTTTGGTTAGGCTGAACGCATTTCTAACTTCCAGTTATAATTAAGAGGATTTTCTTTTGTGAACCTCCGTTACCTTTAAAACGCTCAGCCTATAGGATCTAGGATATTTCCGCAATTCCTGTTGGAGAACTTTCCCATTAATAGCAAATTATATTAGATTATGACTGTTGAAGGATGCAGATTCATAGAGGGAAAGAGCAATCTAAAAATAAAAAATAAAAAAGTGAAAGGCGATTTCAAGTGACCTTCTTGTCCTTTTCACACCAGTCTGAGCCCCCACCATAATTTGGGGATCAGATTTGGACAAAAAGAAGCCCCTCACTCTCCCCACACAACCCTTACCCTTTATCCCCTCCTCCCTCCTCAACACTCAACCACTCAAAGCAACAAAAACCTCCCGTTCAAACATAAGACAAACTCAAAGTTATTTATTTATTTATGTACTTATTCACTTTGTCGGACTTTGTTGGATTTTTCATCTGTGTGTTGTAAATGTGCATCACATTTATCATATTTGCTTTTGTTCTGCTTTTCCAAGCTATTGATGTATTAACACTGAACTCCAGCAACTATCTCCTATAAAACCAACTCTAACAGGTCAAATGTCTTCGTGTTATTTTATTTGACTGATTTTGGTTTAATTACGTATGGAAATGTACACTTGTCCAGTTACTGAAAGGACACAGATCAGTAAGGCACATGGTGCCCCTGTCTCCAGGAAGAGAGCAAATCCCATTTGATACAAACTATCAATATTAAAAGTTGTATCCTAGTTTATCAATAATTTATTGATTAAGAAAATTCAGAAAAACGACATCTCCGCTATGAAGCAGGTTGAACCAGTACGATTATCTGCTGTGTTTCCTTAAGTCTCTTTCGCAACATTTTGATAAATGAAATTACTTTTGAAACAGTTTATTTCACAAAGTCTCACGTGAAGTCATAAGAGAAGTTTAAACATGTATATTGCGCTGGATTTGACTTTGAATGAGTTTGTAGTATTTAAACATACAATTGGGACCAACACTTGAGATGTTTGACGGCGGTTTATACTTTCATTTATTATGCAAAAATGCCCCGCAAATTAATTATTTGGGGGTGTGCAGTTATTTTGATTTCGCAGGCTGCAGGTGTAAACGTGCATGCTTCAGTTTTAGCTTCATCTTCGACATCCAAAGACAGAGCCCTCCTATCTTCACGGGAGGTGTTTGAGTCAGAGGCCCCTGGAAAAGGGAAACAGCCATACTGTGTGTTATTGACTGTATGCTTTGGTCATAACCCAGATGTGATTACACACAATCGATAATAAACACTACCGCGACCATTTATAAATCTCTACATCCGTTTGCATCGTTTTAAATGCTCTAAAATGAGTTTTTGTTGTCATGTGTTGGTTTATTGGAGGGCTTGCACTTGTGACCTCAATGTTTTCCCAACTGACTGTGCTGCTTGATGGTTTCAGCTGCATTAAAACGGCATTTCGCGAGCCTTATGAAGTCGAAATCAGTGTACTAAGCGCATCATATTGATCACAGATTTAGCAACATCCCGTCCTTATAAATGTTTAATTAAGATCCTTTGGCAAAACTCTAAGACAGGATAAATTGTATGCATTTAGACATAATCCATAATTTTGTTGCATCTATTTTATCTCGTCTTCATTCCAATACTAATAATTGTGTGTTGCAAAGCAAATTATTAACCTACAGTGTGTATAACGGCTTATATGTAACGTGTAGAGGCGTCCATAAGTAGAATGACATACTTACTAATGGGATTATTTCATTCTTTAAATGTTTTCACTAAATTAATATGATGCAGGGGCATGCATATATACATATATATATTTATCTTCAAGTAAAAGGTGGAAACTTGAATAAAAGGACATTAAAAATAAATATTACGTGGCTCATGTATTAAATTGCATAGACTTTGGCGACGCTTGGATTAAGTTAAATAGTATAATGTTATTTGACAAAGCTGTTGCCTGCGCTTTCTCCGGGAATAAGTTACCCTGGCCTACGTTGCATTGTAATCCGTTCACATCAATAATGTTGCTTTGATAAATAAAAGTGCATGTCATTACATTTCCTCCCAGCAGTTCTCCTGACACGTAATCTGCTCTCGCCGATGCGCTGATATTTTGCGCTGAACTGTACTATTTGCGTGTCACAGTGGGCTCGCTAAACGTGCACTCAAGATGGGGAAACGTCTGGTCTCCCTAATCCGCATTTTATTCCTGTGACACTATCGCTGAGACAAACAGACGGCTATCGATCTTTTCATTATGTGTTCAACTAACAAATAGCCTTGCAGGTGAAGCGCACGGGACTAGTGGATAAGGTGCTCCCACGTCCCGCGGTACTCCAGCCAGCCTGCAACCGCGTTACTACTTCCTAATGCTCACGTCGGCGGGGATCGCTGCAAATGAGCCTTGTCAATCCACGACACTGTTTAGCTGTAAAGCATCCATGTGGTCCACTAAGTTTAACAAAGTTGTGACTCTAACACGACCGGGGTCCCCTGCTCGCTCTCACTCTGAGATTTCGACCTTGCTTTTAGAGCCTTGCGTGGAGCATCATAAGTGAGAAATTTAAAAAAAAAAAAAGTGGACTTACCTTGCCGGTGGCTGTTTTTGTGCAGTTACAAAGCTGCTCCTCCACTGACAAGTGCCTTCGCTGGTGCTTCTTCTTTTCATATCCTGCCGTGCAATTTCTCCCTTTTCTCTCGCCGTTTCCCAGATTTGTCTTAGAGCGTCTACCCCTGCTCCCATTCGCTGTCCCTCTCACTCTCCTCTCCTCTTCTGCTGTGGACCCCCTTACCAGTATGCGGAGTTTAATCTTAGTGATACACTTGCAGGAAAAAAAATCTTTGTCCGATTTAATCTTATTGGTTTCACCTTTTCAAAGAGCTGAAGACACGGCCGGGGAGCTTCAGTGGAGTGTCCGAGACAAGGACGGGAGAGAGAGTTCGCTTATTGAATACTTAAAAACAACCCATCCCTCCTATGCGTTTTCAAAGCGGCCACTTGCATATTTACGCTCCATTATAGTTCTCCGTTTGGTTAAAGATGTGTACACAGTGGCTTTAATTGTTTTGTGAAACAATTATTGTCTGCATTGTGATTAGATGTTAATTTCCAGAACGGCAACACTGTTTTAAGGAATTATTTACACACATCAAGTTTTGGCTTTATATGTTAATTCTAAATAACCTGCTTAAAAATTAAAAATACCTGTCCTCTTTATACTATTTTAATTCTATTGCAATGTAAATATTGTTTATTGACACAGTTTTAAAGTTTTTTCCCTTATTATACAGCTTTAAGATTATAAAGGAAAAAGAAAAAAGTCATTTCCAGTCACTAATAAAGAGAAAAAAACAACTTTACGCAAACTCAATGTTATTTAATGGATGAAAACAGTTCTTTTTTTCTTATTTAACTTTTTACAAATGCATGTTTTACGACTTGTGCATGTATTAATATGAGGTTGTAATTGTACAATGTACGCTAGATGGCAGCGCGATCCAGACATTTTTGAGTTGCATAGGCAGTACGCCTGCAGATACTGTGATATAAAAAAGCCGGAATCCCCACGCAAAATTCCACTAACTTCACCTGATTTTGAATTTTATATCAGTATTGAGACAAAAAGTGGCACCAGCTCAGAGACTGTTGATACTACGGGACCGTTGTCAATGTTGAATATTTCATAATCATAATAATTTGAGAGAATTTCGAGCGCTGCCAAAGCTCGCCGTTTCTACAACACGGTCCTCTGTGCGTCATTCTTACCAGTGATATTTTCCTCTTATTGTTAACTGATTTGAAACTAAAACGTAAGTTTTAATGAGAAAGACTGTATAAATACAGACGACGATGTACCGCAATGCGCATGGCAAGCGCACAACAACGTGTGAAAATACAAATCCACTTCATGTGAGCGAAGACATTATTTAGTTTTATATTAAAAATAACAGTCCGAGACAAGCCATTTTTAAACTTTGGGGAATTTCAGCGTCAGAATTCCCCCCCTTCGCCGTTTCGTACAGCTTTTGCTTTATTTGCCGTGCGTAAACGCTTTGTCCCCTCTTGCCTTTACCCCGATTTTTTTTCTTTTTTTTCCGCTATTCTATCCAGGGTTTCTTCCTCTTTTTGGTGACAATAGACGGCCCATACTAATCAGGTTTCAAAGTAAATAGCAGCGCGGGGCGAGCTCAATGTAAATTGTGCCTGTCAGAGCCCCCAGCCCCTCCAGTCTTAGATGGCTACACTGCAAAAAGTATGAATCCCTGCACGGCAGCCAGTTCAGCACTGCCGAGTCTGGAAATCTTGGATGTGCCAAGACAACGGATTGAATCTTCCATGTGAGCGCGAAGTGCTTTGACTTGTTTCCAATGCCAATCGATCCGTCACTAGGAATTTACATACCGTGTTCACTTACAATAAAAAATCTTGCCGCAATTCTGATTTGTTTCAAGACATTGTTTGCTAAATTTCCCCTAACCTCAGACGGTGCGATCGGGAGCGCGTAAAACTCTGCGGTCTGCGCTAGATTATTTTCTACTGTGTTTTATGAAAAATGAAACATTTTTTGCACTCGAACACGAGACCAGATGCCTATTGAAACGGACATTTTTTGCAGTGAATGAACGGAGGGGGATTCTAACCAATGGAGAGAGAGAGAGGGCTTGGCTATAACCTTAGCCTCCCATTTTCTCTCTCCCTCTATTCCCCCCTCTCCTCCTCTCCTCCTCCTCTATGCAGGGCTCTGGCCAGTCAGTCGCCTTTGATTATCAGTCTCCAGCAGCCCCTCTCTTGGCTCCTTGACATGAGCACCATATAAGGCGCAGCGATCTCCATAGAAACGTGTCAGTTTCAATAGTAGTGTCAAAGTTCACTATATACAGACATTCGCGCAGATCCCCCGTTTCGGAAACATTGCTCTGCTGGTCCTCCCGTTTAAGCGCATTCATTTTTTGGGTCTCTCCTTCTTCTTGCATATTCTATTAGTAGTTGGTGTTTTTTCCTCTTATTTTTTTATCTTTTCTCTTCGTATCTCCATTCCTCCTGCCGGAGAGGGGTGAAACTATACATGGGCACTTCATTCGGCGACGCGATTTTCTTTCGCTGCTGGGCGAGATGATGAGCTTTATTTAAGAATATAGATGTAAAAATCCAGCTCTTCAGTTTTTCCTCCCCTCCTATACGACGAAGACGGGAGTGTAAAGGAGCAAGGGGAAGAAAGGAATTTATCTCCGCAGCACTTTGGATCGCGTGTCTTTCCAACAAAAAGATTGTTTTTTTTCTGTTTTGTTTTGTTTTGTTTTTTGCTCGTTTCTGCGTTCATGTGAATTGCTCCTGTCTTTCCTTTGTGGCTTTTTTTTAATATATATATACACAACTGCAATTTGTTACGTCTGGACTCCGCTTTTTTCCTTCAAGATCAGGGATTCCTGAATGGCTGACTGCAATTTACCTTGGAACTGGCCTCCCGACACTTGCATATCCTGATCGGGTGCCTATTCAGTCGCCCTCCTGTATTTTGAATGTATTGATCGTGTTTACTCCCCTTCTTTCCCATATGAGATTGCGTGCTCCGATTTGACTTTGCGCTGCCCCGTCTTTTGAGGTCTTTTTTTTCCTCCTCTACGCTATATTAACATCAGCGACCATTTCGCTTTATAGCACTTTCCGGGGCCGAGATATGGCAATGGTAGTTAGCGTCTGGCGAGATCCGCAGGAAGACGTGGCCGGAGGACCTCCGAACGGCCCCAACCCAGCAGCGCAGCCGGCGAGGGAGCAGCAGCAGGCGGCGTCCGCGGCGCCGCACACTCCGCAGACCCCCAGCCAGCCTGGACCGCCGTCCACGCCGGGGACCGCCGGGGACAAGGGGAGTCAAAATTCTGGACAGAGTCAGCAGCATATTGAATGTGTGGTTTGCGGAGACAAATCGAGCGGCAAACACTACGGCCAGTTCACCTGCGAGGGATGCAAAAGTTTCTTCAAGAGGAGTGTACGGAGGAACTTAACATACTCATGTCGTGCCAATAGGAACTGTCCCATTGACCAGCACCACCGAAATCAGTGCCAATACTGCCGGCTGAAGAAGTGTTTAAAAGTGGGAATGCGGCGGGAAGGTGAATATATGTTTTTAAAGCCCACTCATGTTCACGCATCCTAGTGCAGACGTACAAGGGCTGCCATGTTGCATTAAGGTTACAGGCTTTACAGCTGGGCATGCTACAGATTCCGTCTATGTTCTGGAGGGATGTTTACATGAATGGTTAGTCTTTCTGTCTACGTGAGAGGGGTGAAAGGCCAGTGCAGCCACAGCAGTGTGGTTTGCACACTGCTGTGGCTGCAGGTCGCCCGAACAAAGCGGCTCGACTATAGTTGACCCTTTTACTTAGTTTTGCTCGCAGTAAACATGTGGCATTTAGGGGTAAAAGCACTGCATCTAGCGTATTTCTTCTCTATTGAGTTTTAGCACAGGATAGGGTGTGTGTGTGTGTGTGTGTGTGTGTGTGTGTGTGTGTGTGTGTGTGTGTGTGTGTGTGTGTGTGTGTGTGTGTGTGTGTGTGTGTGTGTGTGTGTGTGTGTGTGTGTGTGTGTGTGCGTGTACACGCTCGATATGTGCACGGTTATTGGTCCCATCCCGAACGGTCGCTTAAGTATAAGTTTACTAATTCATAGTCTAATTGTACAGTGGGATTTGTAAGCCATGAGCGAGATTTTCAGGGTAACGTGAACACACTACAAAGCCTCGTCTCTATCTGGCTCCTTATGCTGACTAGACAGCTCAGACACACTGAATAATGCCGCTGAAGTTGTTCATGGCTCATTGTTTTGCTTGCTGCATTACAGGCCGTGTAACTTTCTTCTCTGTGTCAAGTGTGCGATTCCAATTGATGCAGACATCCCTTATTTTAAGTCTTTTATTTGAAGTGCACATTACAGTTCTGCGTATAATGTGCACTGACATATATTCATATTTTATTTTAAATATTGAGCACCAACTGAATTCCCTTTTTTAAAAGCTGACCTTTATATTTGGGCAAAATAGGTCAACGTGATTACGTATAATGGCAATTATCAATGATATTTGTGCAATTTTTGCCCACCACTGACAATTATTAAATAATTTAAACTCCACATGAATATAATATTCAAGTACCCCAATATACAGTTACGTCTTGAAATAGCCGTAATAATATTTGTTGAACGTATTTTTTAAATAAATTGACATATTTTAATTTGAATTCAGCCCTGCTGTGTAGCCTGTGTCCTTAATGCAACTATAGGGTGAAGACAGAAGTACATCTGTTTTGATGAGGTGTTAAATGTTGTCGATAGAATCATCATATCTTTGTAAGATTATAGCAGTGGTCAATGTGTTCTGAAAAGCAGAGTTTTTGTAAAGTGTATGCCGTTTCACTGAGAAGCAGCTCAGTTTAGCTCGCCCGACGGCTGTGGACAATGTTTGTCAGTCCTGGATGCACATTTCCTCTTTTTTTTCTTTCTTTTTGTTAGCGGTTCAGCGAGGACGAATGCCTCCAACCCAGCCCAACCCAGGCCAGTACGCGCTGACGAATGGAGACCCTCTGAATGGCCATTGCTATCTGTCCGGATACATCTCGTTACTGCTGCGGGCAGAACCTTACCCGACGTCCCGGTACGGGAGCCAGTGCATGCAGCCCAACAATATCATGGGCATCGAGAATATCTGCGAGCTGGCGGCTCGCTTGCTCTTCAGCGCCGTGGAGTGGGCGAGAAACATCCCTTTCTTTCCCGACCTGCAAATCACCGACCAGGTGTCCCTTCTCAGGCTGACGTGGAGCGAGTTGTTTGTGCTTAACGCGGCCCAGTGCTCCATGCCTCTGCATGTGGCCCCTCTGCTCGCCGCGGCGGGCCTCCACGCTTCCCCGATGTCCGCGGACCGCGTCGTGGCTTTCATGGATCACATCCGTATCTTCCAGGAGCAAGTGGAGAAGCTTAAGACCTTGCACGTAGACTCGGCAGAGTACAGCTGCCTGAAGGCCATCGTGCTTTTTACATCAGGTGGGTGTCCCACATGTCACACTGGAGCGTGTCTCTGATCAAACGAGGCCTAGTTTGGGTAGTGGGAGCGAGTCTCGGTGTCATCGAGGCTGTCAGGTATCGACTGGTCATAGATCTGAGCGTTGGAGATGTTTGTGTTGCAGAAGAAAAAGCTATTTTGTCAACAGCTTGCCTCATATCCACTTACATGCATCCCCATGTCAGTTGTAGCCGCAGTGTAAGACGTGTAAACAAATCCAGATTGAGTGCATCAAGTTTGTAAGTCTATACCTCCTTTCAAAGACCTTTATAAAATCGGAGATAATTTACAATCTCATGGTCCATATTCCATAATCTGTGAGGTAAAACTTTCTGAAACATGTCTGTAATGAAACCGAGACTGTTCGCGGCCATAAATTTTAGAACAGGTGTCAAATAATTAAGCTTAAAGATGAAATAGTGTGTCAGTGGCATATATGACAGCTGATGCATTTATGAGTGTGGCTGCATGCTTTTATCCTTGTTTTTCGTGCACAAACACATGTCTTTGGGGGCAGGAAATAATCCCGAACAGACTGAGATCAAAAAAGCTCATGGAAGTTGACTCGTGTGTCTGTGCGTCGCCTCGGTAGGACGCAGAGCCGCCCTTAATAACTTCAGTTATTAGTAGATTAATCTTCGCTGACCTATTAATTTTCTTACTTACTGAGGATAGTTTCTCCTGTCGCACAGCTTTGAAAAGTAATCAGCAGCAGTTTTTAAAAGAAACCTACATTGTTGATAGCTTAATTGATGCCTGACTGGGGCAATAAGCTTCTAAATCTCTCTATTTACTCTTGGTGGCAATTTAGATGCTATTTTTGAGTTATTTGTGTACGCCTGCCATTAGGCCTGTTACATCAGGGGAGTCTGGTGATTATGGGCAGGAAAAGGGACGTCTAAACTTACTCACAGGTCCCAGGACTACTACTAAACTTTCTTAAAAGTTTTCATATCATTCTGCTTTTTTCTCGCCCATCGCAAAATTCTGTTAAACGGTTGACATAAACTACAATTGGACACGCTGATGATAGAATATATACTTTTACTATGTCTTTTAGATTAGGTATCATTTTGAAATAATTGGTACTTGCAAAGTTGTAATATTCCTACAAAGCGGTAGTCCCGCATTTTGTATCACTTATGTCTTTTAGCAAATTAAAGAATTATTATTTATTACGAACTAAACTTTGTAGTGATCCGGCATTATATTATATTATATTATATTATATTATATTATATTATATTATATTATATTATATTATATTATATTATATTATATTATATTATATTATATTATATTATATTATATTATATTATATTATAAATAACTTAATTTTCTAAAAGTACAATTTGTGTATAACTATAAAACAGATCTCAGGTAGTAAATTATCTCAACTTTAAATTCAGTGTTCAACAAACGTTTAAATGAGAACTCAGATATGGTGTTTAGATCTAAGCCACCTTCATATTTAGTTTTCCTTTTTCTTTTTTCTACAAAGAGTTCATTTTTATTTGCTCACATATTTACCATCAGCCTATATGCTGGTCAGTTTTTAGAGGAAAAAGTTGCCTAATGGGTTAATATATATTTTAACACTTATAACGCATATTTAAAAAAATTCAGATTTATTCATTTATGGATTTTTTTTCACTTTTACGTGAATTAAAGTCGTTAAGGTGACAGTTTTTGAGGCTGCACATCCTATAGTTGTAACAGTTCTCAGTGACACCTCAGACCACATCTTTTCTGTGCTGTTCGTGTCTGTAGTCGACCCAGATCACCCAGACAAAATCCACATGTACCTTAATATGCTCCGTGTTTTCTAACAGACCATTTAGTTAGTGTGATGCTGCTGTCTCCTATAGAAAGTCACGTGGCACTTTGCCAAGATCAGCGTGGATTGTTTGCCTTTAATAACACCACACATGTCAGTATTTGATGCATAAATAATGGTGGTCAGGGAAAACTATTTCACCACCGACCTGGATCATTGTCTTACATGGGTTCCTCATCCACACGTGCTGTCTGTGGTATGTGTCCTTGCTAACTTGCAGAAATAGTCGTTTGGATTTGGAAGCTCTCTGCTTCCACGTCCCAGCCTATTGAGGGGTGCAGTGGTTCCAGGGAGGCCTTATGGAGAGCTGTTGGGTGTCTTTGAACAGCTTTCTCTCGATGTGTGCATTCAACTGCACCGTATTCTCTGTAATGCTTTGAAATCCTTATATTGTAGAGCAAAATTAATGCGAAGGGCTTGTTTTGTTTCAGGCTACTAGAATTTCCCAAATGTAATTAATTTAAACTATATCGATTGCTGCAGATTTTAAAAGAGACACTCAGCGTTAATCCAAAGGCATTTGCATACATGGGGCTCTGACCGGCCAGACTAAGGTCACATTAAATCACCCCGAGATCCCAGCGTTGTCCCCGGGTTCATAAGGTTATTGTGTCTGGCCATAGTGAGTTATAGCACTGAGAAATTAAGAATGGGCTTAAAAGCCTGTGTCCACTATGCAAAGTGCTTGAAAAGTAAAGCGGTCTGTGCAGTTTCTACAAAAGCGCAGCTCAGAACAGAATCTTCGGAGGGCAACTCCGTCTTCTTGTGGGAGCAGCTATGCCAGCGGATACGCCGCTTGCGTTTACAGCATTTTAAACGCAGCAGAGAGGACATGCTTGGCTTGGGCGAAGAACGGATCCTTTTCACACCAGACATAACATGTTAAGACACTGACATGCCTTGTATGCTTTTGTCTGCTGCGAAACCGTGGCTGCAGAACCCACCAGCGAGCACCAAGCGCGCCCTGCCTGCGCTGCACCACATGCTCGTTTTCTGATATTTTACGTTGCTTCCCTGTGACTATTGACTTCACCCCCTCTAATAAATGCAATTGCTCTTAGCAGCCTATCCTATAGACTACATCGAAAAACAGGCCAAGAATGGTCTATAGAGAGACGAGCAGTGAAATCACTTAACAGCTTACTGCAGAGTAATTAGGTCACATTACATCCGGTGTAATTTCAGATTCATCAGTGCCGTTTATGTTGCCTTATACCTACAATCCCCGGAGTGCAGGCATAAAGAACAGCGGCCTTTGGGCCTGCTGCCCACCTTTTACCTTCGCGTTGCTGCCCCATTATTTCTCACTTTTCCAGCCTTCAACTCTGACATTCAGCTCTATACTCTTGTCGACTGTTATAAAGTCCGGCAGAGATACCCTGTTCTGAGTTGTACATCCCCTATCCGGCAGCAGGTCCCCTGTTTATTCTGTATGACAGTCCCTCTTACTCAGTGTGATGTAGCATGTTTGGGCAGCTTGTTTGTTCATTTCACATTGTCAATAACATGTAATGGCGGGTGCTGAATGATAACCAGACAGCTTTAGCAGGACGCAAATTGGGCATGGCAAGGTGTGCGCTTGGCAAAGCTCACTTGGGACAAAAATATCCACGTGACTTTTTGTTTATTTTATTTTTAATATGCCAAGAAAATGGAGACGTCAGCAGCCTTTATAAACAAGTGTATGTATATATATATATATATATATATATATATATATATATATATATATATATATATATATATATATATATATATATATATATATATATATATATATATCTATATATATATATATATATATATATATATATATATAATGTGTGTGAGCGTGTGTGCACACGCTTCCAGCCTGGTGACCTGACACACTTAGAAATATATCATATATTTTTAGCCTAGTTATTCTTTGACTTGTTCCACGAAATTCATGAAATAGATTTACATTTAGGACCCATATCTCAACACAGTCTACTAAATCTTCTGGTTCAAAAATAAAAAATAAAAAAAAGAAAGAGAAAGAAAGAAAAACGAGGTTCCTAACCACAGTGCTTTTGGTGTGTGTTTCTCAGACGCCTGTGGCCTGTCGGACGCTGCTCACATCGAGAGCCTACAGGAGAAATCCCAGTGCGCTTTGGAGGAGTACGTGAGGAGCCAGTACCCGAACCAACCCAGCCGCTTTGGCAAGCTCCTGCTGCGGCTGCCCTCTCTTCGCACCGTCTCTTCTTCGGTAATCGAGCAGCTGTTCTTCGTCCGCTTGGTAGGTAAAACTCCTATTGAAACCCTCATCAGGGATATGCTATTATCCGGGAGCAGCTTCAACTGGCCTTACATGTCCATCCAATGATCCTAATATGAAAGTGGAAAAAAGAGAGGAAAAAGGACCAAAATTCAGAAGCCCTCACCCCATCCTTCTTCAAGAAGACTATATATAGGACATTTTCTGAGAAACTTGGAAGACATTACTTTTTTTCTGTCTTCTGGGACTGTGATGGAATACGTTATGTACAGAAAAATATTGGAACTGGACTTTACACCTGTGTAAATCCACCCTCATCTTCAAGAACAATACTCTTCATTTTGTAAAATACTAGTCTTTATTTTCTTTTTTTGTAAAAAATACAAATAAAATGAAAAACATCATATGCGCAGTAATAAAAAAAAAGATTCAAGACTTAGCAGGAAAAATAATGTTTCCAAGCAATTATAAGAATTGTCCTGTGTCTATGTACCTCTCTGTTTTGTATTTTTTCTGGTTCTAAACCAGGGTTTCTGTGATTCTATACTAATAATTTTTTGATATAACCTTTTGCTTCTTATAATGAGTGCGATATATGTTGTCGAAGCTATGTTCTCCAAGAATTAAAATTGAAGTGAGAATATAAAAACAGAAAAATAAAGAAATTTAGACAAAATAAGAAACAGTCTAATCGCTGTGACAATATTACCACTGATGGTTGAACTTTTTCAATTGATACGATGGACCTGCAGCAGCAGCAAACTGACCTCCAGGACATTTTTACTGACGTTTTTACTCCAGGACGTCTGGGGCGCCTTCTCCCCGGGCTGTGAGTGCGTGTGGAGCCGATCATCAGTCAAAGAGGAGAGACATGAAAAATCAAAAGCACTTTTAATATATCATTTCAAATACATTTTGTTTGTTTCGTCTTGGAAATTTTCATTGTTTCTTGAATTTTATTGGTTGTTGCCTTCAATTTGCTTACTCCATGATGCAGCTTTTTTGCAGAAGGGTCGGTTGATGAAGTTGTGTGATGGTGACTGTACTATTAAAAAAGAAATAGGCAACAATGTCTCATTCTCAAGCATTTTCTTGGGAGCAAATGTCAAGGTGCTTGGGCTTATTTCACACCATCAGAGGGGATTTGCAGTGCGCTCATGACCTCTAAGAGCGCAAGTGAAGCCTGCTGTTACAGAATCAAAAACACATAATTCTGAATACACTGTTTGCCTCTGTTAAACCCACTCGTGAAAACGAGGTGATATGCGAGATTAACTAGTAATAACACAATAGGTACACTGTTTATGCTGCGAAAGACCCACTAAAATAAGAGACATAGCGACTACAAAAGAGAGGAAGGCGAGATGTGGAAAAGCAGCCAGATCTGCCAGCCTGTGGCTGCATCAATGTTTAATATTTTTCCCAGACAGCAAGAGAA